>PVIY010037838.1:0-24358 GCA_004026745.1 Myrmecophaga tridactyla | reverse complement strand
AAAAAGAAATAAAAAGAAAACAGAAAAAAATTCATATATACCATACCCCTTACCCCTCCCTTTCATTGATCACTAGCATTTCAAACTAAATTTATTTTAACATTTGTTCCCCCTATTATTTATTTTTATTCCATATGTTTTACTCATCTGTTGATAAGGTAGATAAAAGGAGCATCAGACACAAGGTTTTCACAATCACGCAGTCACATTGTGAAAGCTGTATCATTATATAATCATCTTCAAGAAACATGGCTACTGGAACACAGCTCTACATTTTCAGGCAGTTCCCTCCAGCCTCTCCATTACATCTTGGATAACAAGGTGATATCTACTTAATGCATAAGAATAACCTCCAGGATAACCTCTCGACTCTGTTTGGAATCTCAGCCATTGACACTTTGTCTCCTTTTACTCTTTCCCCTTTTGGTTGAGAAGGTTTTCTCAATCCCTTGATGCTGAGTCCCAGCTCATTCTAGGGTTTTTCTCAATCCCTTGATGCTGAGTCTCAGCTCATTCTAGGATTTCTGTCCCACCTTGCCAGGAAGGTCCACACTCCTGGGAGTCATGTCCCAAGTAGAGACGGGGAGGGCAGTGAGTTTGCTTGTTGTGTTGGCTGGAGAGAGAGGCCACATCTGAGCAACAAAAGAGGCTCTCTTTGGGGTGATTAGGAGGCCTAATTTTAAGTAGGCTTGTCAAAATGACTTTTAAAATCCCTAGTGTAGCAGCATTCAAGTACAGTTTAAAACATATTCATCATAAGAACCATATGGGCTGCCCATGGCCCCTGGGCAATGATGTATGCATTCTGGCCTGAGCATCTTTGGGGAAGCCTCGGTGCATGCCCCCAGGTGGGATGTAGAGGGTGTGGGGAAAGAGAAATCCAAGGCAGCTTCCTTGCATGACGCTCTGATGCATGTTAGAGCAGGACTGACCTCCACACGTGAGGTCCAGTATACCAGTGAAAACCAACCCATCGTGTCCTCAAAGTGGGGCTGACTAAGGATCAGCCGCCTGTGGGGCACTGAGGAATGGTCACCTGGGTGCCTTGGACCAGTGATTCAACTTCTTTGAGCCTCAGTTTACACATCTGCAAAAGGAGATAATGTTTCCAACTGTACAGAATGGTCTAGCCTTAGAACAGTTCCTGGCACATGGTAAACAACAGTGTTGGCTCGTGTTGATTCTGTCTCCCATGAACACTTGAGGAGCAGTTTAGGGCTGACAAGGAGCTTTGACATCTCTTAGGTCCTTTGAGTCTCATGTGGAAGTAAGTTGAGTGGGGAAGATTTCACTTTCACACCTAAGGACACTGAGTCTCAGTGGGGATAAATGACTGGCCCAGAGCCACACAACCAGTGAGTGGCAGAGCTGGGATTCGCATGCACGTACATTTGACCCCAGAGACTGTGCTTTGAGCCCCCAGGTTCTGCTGAGTGAGTCCACCCACCCTCTGAGAGGGCGAGGGAATTGGAACAGCAGGTGAGGCTCCTGCTGCCAGAGGCGCTGCCCCCCTGGACATCAAGGAAGGGGTGTTAAACACAAAATGGGGAAGGCACTGCAGAAAAGGGTCTGCTGGAGAAAGGAGGGAAGCCAGCACGGTGCACTGTACCAGATACTTTTTAAAACTTTGTCCTATGTAAGGGATTTCTGAGAGTCTGAAAGCAGAGGGCTCATGGGGCAAGCAGTTGGGACTTAGGTTTTAGAGTCAGTCCTCGAGCTCTGGCTTCAAAGATGGATCAGGGTGGAGGATCGAATGGAGAGGGCAAGACTGGAGGCAGTGAACCCAGTTATTCAGGCAAGCAGTAATGGTGGCACTGGAGACAGGAAAATAGGGACAGACTTGAGCAGTTTGAGACAGAACTCATATCCACAGGGCTAAATGAACTGGGTGTGGGGGTGGCCCCAGGTCCTGGCTTGGGGCCTGTGGGTGGTACTGGCAGGATTCAGGATGCCGCGTGTCTCTTGCCCTGCAGGTGATCGTGTGGGGGAACTACGGGCGGATGGAGCGGAAGCAGTTCATGGGTGTGGCCCGGGTGCTGCTGGAGGAGCTGGACTTGACCACCCTGGCCGTGGGCTGGTACAAGCTCTTCCCCACCTCCTCCATGGTGGACCCAGCTGCGGGCCCCCTGCTCCGGCAGGCATCCCAGTTGTCCCTGGAGAGCACCGTGGGGCCCTGCGGTGAGCGATCTTAGTGCCAGGGATGGGGAGGGGCTCCCCAAGATGGCCTGGAGACCACCCAGCTCTGATCTGGGACCCCAGGCCCAGGGGCACACTGGACAGCAGAGGACGGGGTTCTCCCCCACAGCGAGGAAGCAGAAAGGGGAGACCTGCCCCCCACGGGCCCCTCCACCCCACTTCTTTGCCTCCTACCCCCTGAGACCTTCCCTCTCCCAATGGGATTGGCTGCGCTTTTGACTTGGCCGGTTCTTGACCTGGTGGATGTGGCTGAAATCCGGAGAAAGGAAAGACTGAGATGGCAGAGCGAATCACTCTCCTGTCCCAGACACTGCCCCCTCCCCCCACCCCGTTCTCCTCCTTCTTGGAAGTTTGCTGCCTGGAGCCAAGTCCAGAACCCAGCCGGCCATCTCCATGGTGCCAATTACCAGCAAGTGTCTTTCCTGTGGCACTGGGTTCAGGCAGCTACTCCTGCTCCAGAGCCAAGGGGCAGCTGTGCAAGGATCCGGAGCCCGCCCCTGGGGGTCCCGAGCCTCCCACTGGAAGAGGAGCTCAGGCCTCCCTCCGCCTGCCTGTGGAAGGAGCTTTACCGGAGCCTGAGTCCATCTGTCCACCGCTCCTGTCTGCCCCTCTGCCAGTGGCTGTGGGAATCAGAGTCCAGCAGGGACAAGAGGAAAGGAGGAGGTGTGGGGGGCTGCCGCAGTGGCTGGAGACCCCCAGGGCGCCTTGCTCTGTGGGGCTGCAGCAACAGTCTGGACTGCTGGTGGACTGGAAAGAACTTTGTCATCTGTTCGGGTGGAGGGACTGTGAGGTCCTGGTTTTCCAGAACCCCGCATCTAAGTTGCTTATCATCTCTGTATTTGGGGATGTTGGGTTGCAGGGGAGGCTCAGGGAAGCTGGAGTTGGGACTGGTGGTGCCAAGATGAGGGTTTCCCAAATAGGAGACTCCTTGTTGGATGAGGCAAAGGTCATCTTGTCTACTTCTCTGCCTCCTCAGGTCAGGGGGTCTGGGAGGGGTAGAGCTCTCCTATTTTAGTCTTTTTAAACAAACCATCCTGTACTAAGGGCAGAACCCACTGCCCTGGCCTCAGTTACCTTGGCTCAAGGAAAGATGGTAGTAGGAGGGGAAGAGAGGAAGTGTTAAGTTCAAGAATTAGGGGTTCCTTCTCTAGCAGGCTTGGGCAGCTCGCTGCCTTCCTGGCCCGTCCCTTCCTGGGGCTGCAGGAGCCCTTCCGCATGCTGGGGAGGGTGCAGGCTGGCCCCTCTTTACAGAAGCACATTCCTGCCACCCGCCCTGGGGGCACCCAGTGGCCCACCCCCCCCCCTCCCCCTTTACTCTCTGTAGGGCGTAGTCCAGGCTGGCTGGGTAGTTAGCGTTTCCAGCCCTCTGGCCTTTCTTAGCTCATTTGTAGTCATTCAGAGTCCCAGGTCGGGGGTGGAGAAGAGACAAGAGACATTCCAGGAGACCCGTCTCCTCGCTGGCCTGCTCCCAGATGGAGGCAACTTTCTCCTGGGTGGCCAGCTCCTCTGCCCGCCCCCCTTCCCCTGTTCCCTGTAGGGTTGTAGCTGAGGCTGCCCATTATACTCAAATGTTCTGATTTATTATCCTTGGTACTGATTTTATTTATGACACATTGCTGGGGACTGCTGGGCCCCAGAGGGGGTAAGGGGGGAGGGCCCTGGTCTCCATGAGAGGGGGCAGGTGTCCACCTGCTCCTGGTCCCACGCCAGGCTGTTGACCTGCTCCTGCCACCTGGAAGTCCTCTCTGCCCCTCAGCCGGGCTGAGCCCTGGGCACCCTGTAGAGGTCTGGTTGCTTTGTCTCGCCACCATGAGGGAAGGGGAGACAGAGGTGCCCCGTGGATGCAGAGTTTCAGAGCTGCCGAGATGTGGTGGGGCCTTGATCTGGGCAGAGGATAAATCGGGGGACACAGGGAGGCTGGGCCTTGGGGTGTGCCCTTCTAGGGTGATGCCTGAAGACCAGTTAGGGAGGGTCCCATCCTGGGTACCTGCTGGAGATACCCAGGGGCAGCAGGGCTGGGTGGACTCACCTCTAAGGCCCAAACCGGGCCCCCCCCCCTTTTTTTTTTAACCTGTGTGATTTTTCTGCTGCTCATTTATTACTCACCATTTGGAATATTTTGAGCCAGGAGAGAATCTTTTCTCTCCAACCTTCCCTGCTCTGGTTGTTTAGGGATAGCTTTTCAAAGATGGGCAAAGCCTGGCTGTCCCAGCCAGAGGGAGGTGGCTTGGGGTGGGCGTGGCCCCTCGGCCTGAGCCCTCCCTCCACGGGCAGGCGGCCCTTAAGAGAGCGAGTGCGCGCCAAAGCAATAACAACACCCTGGGGGCGCTCGGCCAGGGCCCCCCCAATGGTTTTCTTGTGTGTTCTGTGCCATCTCGGCTCACCTCCTGGAGGGGTGGGGTGGGGGCCGGAGCCCTGTTTCTTTGTATCCTCGTTGTGAACACCGTCCCCCCTTGGAAGGGGCTCTGACCACTTGGCGTGGGAACCACCGTCTGTCCTCACCAGGAACGGGGCTTTGGGAGGGGGGTGACTTTTCATTGTCAGTTTTGGGGAATCTTCAGACCCTGTGTGTCTCTGCTGCTGTCTGATCCTTTGCCAGCAGCTCAAATTCCACCACGAGAAGGAGGAGCAGAAAGGGTGACCTCTGAGGGCCTTGGGGGTGGGCTGGACTCTCTAGGGGGTGATTTTTTCTAGGTTTCTGCCTGGAGGCTGCAGGCACAGGTGCCATGGGAGGGTGGCAACTCTCTTTCCTTCTTCAGAGCCCCCTTCACATACTGAAGGGAAAGGGCCTTCAGGGCCATTTTACAGACTAGGACCCCGCGCCAGGGAAGAGCTGCCCTGGGTCATCTGTGGTTTGCTGGCGCCCCCTCGGCCTGGGTCTCTCCCTCCCAGCACAGGTGGAGCTGGGCAGGTGAGGGGCTGCTGCTCCCCACGGCACTTCCACTTCCTTTCTTTAGAGCCTCCCCAAAAGATTGGGAGGACAAATAGCAGCGCCTGAGAAGTTAGGGAGCCGAGGCTCAGACGCAGGAAGTGACTGCTCAGCCCCTTGGCGAGGGAGGCAGGCAGGCAGGCAGTGCTGGGGCCCCCAGTAGGGAGGCCGGTCTTGGGAGCCTCTCCCGTGCTGAGCCTCTGGCCCCGGCGCCCTGGGCCACGCAGCCCTGCCTGGTTCCGCTGTGAACCAGCAACCCACGTGCTAGGCCTGGGCTTGGAGGAGAGCAGCTCACCTGGGGTGCGGCCTGCTGAGTGAGTGGACTGGGAGCTGGGTCTCAAGGCCTCGCTGCCGGGGTGGGTGCTGGGGTGCACCCCCTCTCGAGGAGTGCACACCAGAACCCTCAGGCGTAATAACACCTGGCCTTCCTATAGAGCTTTTCAAAACGCTTTTATCTGGAGTGTGCCCTCTGACCCTCACAAGGTAGGGCTGTGTGCTGCCACCCCCCTTTGGAGAGGAGGAAGCTGAGGTCCTGGGGCGGGGGGAGGTGCCTGCCCGAGCCCTGCCGTGAGTGGGTGGCTGAGCTAGGAAGGTCCTCAGTTCTCCTTCATCCCATTTCAGAGCTCTTTTTCTAGCGCACCAGGGGGTCAAGTGGCTAGCTTAGGGGGTGGTCATGCACTTTGCAAGCTGGTTCCCCATCTGGTCCCTTAAACCTGGGGGTTCTGGGGTGCAGCTCAGTGTTCCGAGCAGCCTTGGGTCCCACTCCCTTTGGAGGCACAGCTGTTGCGTCAGGCAAGGTCACCTGCATTTATTTATTGAGCAGCAGTGCTGTGCCAGGCCCAGGGGACTGAGCCCCCACTCCCAGAATCCCCGAGGTGACTCGCGAGTCCGTGGGGAGGGCCCCTTGTCTGTAGAACAGCACCTCCGAGGTGATGGAAAGCCTCCACGCCCATGAGTTCATCTGACTCACACGCCCCGTGAGCTAGGCCGAAGGTGTCCATTTTACGCACAGCTTCTGTGAGGGCAGAGTAGAGACTCAAACCAGGGCTTCAGGCATCGCATCTGGACGCCTTGCACTCTGCCCACCTCCAGAAGGGGCGGCGGGAGGGCAGGCCCCGGGTTCAAGGGCGGCAGGGGGAGCTCTCCCCATCCATCCATCTTTTCTGCATTCCCTCTTTGGGAGCAGGAGCTGCCCGGACTTTTCGGGAGGGTTCCCAGGGCCCTGCATTGGAATGGATCACATTGCATTGTGTTCATGACCATGTAGCTCATGTTGAAAATTAAAGTTTTTGGCTTTTCCAACGTGCTTTGCTCTTGCTTTGTGTTGAGAGTTCTACCTGGGAGGCTGCTGGTGTTTTAAGGAGTGGAGTGCTGGGCAATGCCAGAACGCCCCAGGCAGCCCTGCTGGAGGTACACAGGAGGGAGCAGGTTCTGGAAGGATCTGCAGTCCCTAGTCATTGTACAGGTGTGGGAACTGAGGCCCAGGGAGGGGCTGAGGTTCCCAGGGGCCATGCCGCTGGCCAGGGGCAGGGCTGGGACCACTGCAGGCTCATCCAGCAGCTCAGGCTGCATCCGGCTGGCCTCAAGGGACCTGGTGGTGGGTGTCGGGAAGTTCTTCCTCATGCTGGAGCAGAGCTGGGCGGGGACAAAGAGCACCTGCTTTGAGAGGGGCTGGGGATGTTGCATCATTTACACACTTGCCAACTGATTCCACTCAACATGCTGGACAGAGGAGAGATCATGGAAATGGTGAAGGGATTTGATCACTAGTCCATAGCAGATGGGAGACTGTCCCCACCCCAGCCTCCCCCTGTTCCGATGCTTCGCATAGCACGAGCATCCGTCTGGCCTTACTTCTGGGACAGCTCCCCTACAACGTGGACAACCAGCCTCTTCACACAATAGCCATCTATTTCCACTCTGGAGGGCCACGCCAGTGTGGCGGGCTTCTGGGTGGCTGATGTGGTCATGCTTCCCTAAAACAATTCGGAATGTCGGGATTGCTCCCACACGGTAACTTTAGAGTATCCCTAGTGCTTGTGATGTGACTTTAATATATTTTCGGAGAGGAGGAGAGGGGGCCAGCCACAGAAGAGAATGAGACACGACTGGTGACCAAGGACAGCAAAGAGGCCGCAGCCCCTCACCCCTCTCCAAGCTCGGGGGAGGGTGCGCTGGCAGCTGAACCTACCCCCTCCCTCTCCGGGTCCCACCCCCGGCCCGGGTGCAGCTTTCAGATGGACTTCCGTCGGGCCGGGAGCCTGCCTGCGCCGCCGCCCACGGCCCCAGGACTAGCAGGGGGCGAGAAGCCCAGGTTGTCGCGGGCCCACCTCTCCAGCCGGTGGACGCGGTAGGAGATGGAGGCGGAGCCGCCGCGGCGGCCCGGGCGGCGGGGCAGGGAGGGGCGGCGGCTCTCGGGCGCCCCCAGGCGGGGCGGGCTGGCGCGGCGGGCAGCGCGCTCGGGCGCGTCGGCGCTGGCGGCGAGGAAGCGCAGGACCACCAGGTTGAGGAAGGCGCCGATGACCGTGAGCCCCAGGAGGATGTAGAGGAAGCTGAAGGCCACGTAGGGCGGCTTGCTCTGCAGCGCCTCGTCGCTCTGCAGCGCCACGAAGTCGCCGAAGCCGATGGTGGTGAGGGTGATGAAGCAGTAGTAGTAGGCGTGGAAGAACGTCCAGCCCTCGAAGTGCGCGAAGGCGGCGGCCCCGAGCGCCAGGGTGGCGGCGCAGCCCAGCAGCCCGGCCACCACCATGTTCTCCGTGGACACGCGCGGCCGCCGCAGCCCCGCGCAGCGCTTGGCCGCCAGCAGGAGGCGCCGCACCAGCGCGTTCAGCCGCTCGCCCAGGCTCTGGAAGGTGACGAGCGTCAGCGGGATGCCCAGGAGCGCATAGAACATGCAGAAGACCTTGCCCGAGTCCGTGCCCGGCGCGGCGTGGCCGTAGCCTGCGGAGGGGGGCGGGGGAGGCGTGAGCGCCCCAGCCGCCAGCCGCGCGCCCCTCCCCGCACCCGCGGGGCCCCTCTCAGCCCCCAGCCGTGACCCCGCCCGCCCTCCAGCCCTGCGGGGCAACTCGTAATCGTCCCAAATTGTAAACAGCCCTGGGGTCCCTCGACGGGGGAACGGATGAACAATGGAATTCTTTTCAGCAAGAAGAGGAGCTGCTGTTAGCGTAGCAAGGATGGCTCGCAAATGCGTTATTCGGCATGAAAGGCGCCCACCTCAGCGTACCGCCTGGTGCCATTCACGGGCCATTCCGGAAACTCCAGGGGCGGGGTTAGTGCAAGGGGCATAGGATTTGGACGGTTTGGGGGCTGGGGGGAGTACAGCGGGCTGGCATGGAACTACTCTATGTATTGATGTGGCTGTGGTTACAGGAAAGTATGCATGTATGCATTTGTCAGAACTCACAGACGTGTACACTGAAAAATGGTGAATTTTACTGTATGTCAATTATGCCTTGATGTAAAAAAAAAAAAAAAAAGAAAAGAAAGAAAGCAAAAGCTTCCATGACTCTCCCAGCACGGCAAGCACAGTCTCGGTTCTCACACGGTGTCCAGGCTCCTTCCAGATCTGCGTTCCATCGCCCCCCAGCCTCGCCCCCACCTTGGCCATCCCCTATTTCCAGCTATACCAATGCTGTATCCCCAACCAGTAGGTCCCATCTCCACATGCCTTTTCTCCTGTTGGTCTCCTCCCCTGGACTGCCCTCTCTCCCAGCCCACTGCTTCTTTCCCAGACCCCGCTCCACGCCTGCTCCTCTTGGATTCTAGGCTCAGTGGATGGGCTTGGTCTGGTGCAGTGATCCTTCACTGGGTCCCCTCTGTTGTTGCAGGGGATGTAAGCCTGATGGGCTTCCCTGGGTCTTGGAACACCATGCCACTGCTGCTGACTCACTGGGCACGTGCCTTTTCCTGGAGAGAGGAGGCTTAGCTTTCGTGGCATTCTCAAAGGGTACACAACCCAAGAAAAGTCTGTGGCTCTTCCCCAACAGAATATGCCTCCCCTAGCAATTTGACCCCACCTGCCAAAATGCAGCATGTACAAACTCTTTCCCCTATGCAGTTCCACAGTTGGGAAATTAGCCCTCAGGTATACCGCCCTGTGCCAAATGATGTATGCATGTGGACGGGCAATGTGGTGGTGCTTGTCAGAGCAAAAATCAGGAAAAGCCTAAGTGTTCAGGTAAGAACCTGTTTTGGAGCATGGGGACATCCAAAAATGGAATACTACACGGGAGGCAATTCCATTCTCTAGGGGACATTTGCAAGGGTTGGAGACATTTTTGGTTGTCATACCTTGGGAGGGCTGTTACTGGCATCTAGAGCTGTAGAGCCCTGGAATGCTGCTAAATATCTTGCACTGCCCAGGATCAGCCCCCACAAGAGAGGGTAAACTATCAGCACAACATGTGGAGAAGCCCTCCTATACAGCCATGAAAAAGATGGGAAAACTCTTTAGGGACTGATATGCAAGGATTTCCAAAATATATTAAGTGGCAAAAACAAGAGGCAAAACAGTATGTCTAATGCCAACTAACTGTGTGGGTTTTATCCTTTTAAAAAATATCTAGAAGGCTACATAAGACACTGGTAACTGTATTTGATCCAAGGAGAGGAACTCATTGGTGGGGGATAGGGTCAGAGAGAGACTGCTTTTTGCTCAATACCCTTTCATATCCTGTGAAGTGTTTACTGTGTGTATATAAAACCTAGTCACAATAAAGTGTTTTTAAAACCCACTCCCACAGTTCTACTGCATGGCCCTATCATTCTGCCCCTGTCATTTGGGGGGCTTTGTCCACCACTAGACTGCAAGCTCCTTGAGGGCAGGGACCGTGCTGGTTACTTCCCTGACACAGGACAGAGGAACCTCTTTGGGAATAAGAGGCCAGGAGGTGCTGTTTCCAGCTCTTTGGGGGGCTAGATCAGGTTTTTTTCAGAAAGTGAAATGAATAATTGTAATAACTAAGCAAGCAAGGTACTCTTTATTTATACAACCATCCCAGTGATTAGGAGATATTGTTATTTTGCAGATGAGGAAACTAGGCTCAGAGGGAGGAAGCTGTCTAGGGCTGCAGGTCCTGAGTGAGCTATAATCCTGTCTTCCATCGCCTCTCAGCTCAAGCCTCTGGGCCTTGGCACCTGACTGGCCACCACACTGCCTTACTCAGCCTGGACCATACGGCAGGTCTGGCACCCCCACGTGGCCAGAAAATGCAAGACTCCTGTTTTCGCTCAGTCTCTTTCCCAAGGCTCCCAGATGTGTTCTAGAACGGGAACAGCCAGGAGAGGAGGCCAAATCCAGCTGGAAGGCTGCAAAAGAATGTGGGGGAGGGCCAAAAGGGTCCCACACTATTGGGCATAGCGACAGGGAGGGTCTCAACTGGAGGGAGCAAAAGAGTCCTGGCTGAACTGAGAAGGAAGCAAGGATGCAAAACTGCAAATCCTTCTGCAAAGTTTTGTTGAGTATATACTAAGTACCTATCATATGACAGGTTGTGGCAGTGGGGGCAAAATAAAATCAGACACATGCCTGCCCTCTGGGGCACACAGTCCAGTGGGGTTGTCTCTCTGGTGTTTCCTGCTCTTATAGTCTGAATGATTCCAGGACCTCAGACTTCACTGCACATGAAGTCCCGTCTGTTCTGGAAAACATGGGAGCCATTTGGGCTCCTCTGTGCACCCAGATCTCTCATTCTTGGGGCTGCCCACCTCTGGGAAGTTCTACTCTCCCCAAATTTCCATATAGTGGGACTGGAAAGGAGATTATATTCCATCAGCCACCTGCCTTTCCCTGGAATTCGGGAATCATCCCTTTGCCAATGCCCCCTTTCCCTCTTGTGCCAGGCACACAGAGTTTGCTGTCTGTGAAAATAAAGCCGGATGCAGACAGGTGGTGGCAAAAGGGCTGGACCCACAGTTGGCAAATAATGAATTATCATTATTACTAATTAATATTAATAATACTGCCATCTAACCTCAGCTTTATGCCAGGTATTTAACTTGCTCGATCTCATTTAAACCTGGCATCCACCTGGCAGGGTAGGTACGATTGCAATTTGGAGTTCAGAAAACCAGGGCTCAGAGAAGAGCAGTCAGTTGCAGGAAAAGGCAGGAGGCACCAAGAGGTGAGAATAGAGCTCAACTTTGTGGAATCGCAGGACTCATGCTGCTAAATGCACGGCTAAACCCTCAGCTCACATTTACTGAAAGAGTCTTATGGAGAAACTTCCTCCAAGGCCTGCGCTTCAAGGCAGTGGTCTGAGCCTAAGGGCCCCTAGACCTTCACAGCTTGGGGCCAGGGAAGTGGCTGGCACGCAGTTGGGAGCCCTGCAGAGCTGCTTCCACTGCTTCCTGGTTTCCGGGGCCAAGGCTCCGCAGGTACCAGCCTGACGGTAGCCATAGCAACGGCTGGCGGTCCAGACGCTGCGGAGGAACTTCTCTGGTTCCCTGAGGGTGAGGTCCAAAGCCCGTGGCAATCAGTCATACCTTCAACAAATATTTACCTAGAGTCTACTATGCACTAGGCACTGGCCAGACAGCTCCAAGACAGACGAGGTTCCTGCTTCCATAGAGCTACAGAACAATAATTATTATAATGCAAATATCAGTCTTTTCTTAAAAGTGCTTTCTACATATCAGCCCCTGTGCTAAGCCTTCTGCATCTATTATCTCCTGAGACCTCAACCCAGCCCTGAGATCAGACCTATTAGCACCCCTACATTACAGAGGAGAAAACGGAAGCTCAGAGAGGTTAAGCAACTTGTCTAAAGTCACACAGCTAGTGGGATGCTGCAGGGCCAGGAAGCAACTCCAGCCACCTGCCCGCCTGCCTCTCGGCAAACACAAGTTACTGACTCCGCCCCGCCCCGTCTGCGTAGACCGAGGTCCCCATTCGACAGAAAGAGGCAAGAGGGGCTCGGTGGGCTGACACACCCGTCCAAGGGCACCCAGCCGGGGAGGGGCGGTGGTGGGAACCGGGCCGGCTCGGGATGGGGCGGACGCCGCGGGGAGGCGCCCGGGCGGGCTCACCGATGGTGGTGATGACGGTGATGGCGAAGTAGAAGGAGCCGGCGAACTTCCACTGGCGGCCGGCGCGGTGCGGCTCGGCCTGCAGCGCCAGGCGCTCCAGCTCGCGGTAGTCCTCGGCCGAGAAGCCGTACTTCCTCCGCAGCTCGCCCCGCTTCTGGGCCAGCAGCCGCTGGCGCCCGCTCTCCGCCTCCGACTCGAGCGCGTCGAAGACCGCGGCGCCCACCAGCAGGTACGACAGGATGCACAGGACCAGCGCGGCCGTGCGCGCGCTCTGCTTCCTCATGGCGGCGCCCCCGGCCCCTCTCGCCCCGGCTCCGGGCCGCGGGGAATGCCCCGGGCCCAGCCCCGTCCATGCGCCCCGACGGCCGGCGCGGGGACCGTGCAGCGCGCCCGGGGCCGCGAGCTCCGCCCCCTCCGGCGCCCGGGACCCACGCGGAGCTGCCGGGAGGGCTGCGGCGGCGGGCAGGGACCCAGAGGCGGGGCCTCAGCGGGGCCCGGCTCGGGGTGGTGCGGGAGGGCGGGGGGGGGGTGGGGTTCTCCCGTTGCGGGCCCCCTGCGGTGCCCTTCCCGCAGGTGCCTCTGTTTACCCTGCTCGGGCGTCTGCGGACAGTGACTGCTGGGCGAGGCCAGAGGACAAAGCCCAGAGCCCAGGTCTGCTTTCTGTCTCCACCACTAACGCGACCTGTGACTTTGGGTAAGTCATTCACTCATTCGTTCATTCATTCATTCGGGGAGGCAGACCCCCAATAAATATTGTCCAAGCCCTATGGGTACAAGCAAGACTTCTGGTATAGATGGAGTAAGGAGACTCAGCCAGTGACGCCTAAACAAACAGATACACAAAAAGGTAATTTAAGACCAGTGTGATGGAGAAGGAAAACAGTTTCTTGGGTGTGATGGGTCCTGCCAGCTAAGGAGGAGTGACAGGGGATAGAGAGAGCTTCCAGACAGTGCGAGTCGTTTCAGCAGAAACAAACCTGGCTGGGCAGCTAGGGTGGCTGGAGCCAAGAAAGTCAGGTGGGGGGAGTGGAAGGAACATGGAGAATTAGGCAGTGCTATTGGAAGCCTTGAAAAGGTTTAAAGCAGAAAAAACAATGATGGGCTTCATATATATTTTAAAAAGAACATGCAGCTCTCTTTTGCAAAATGTGGGAGGCCAGTTAGAAAACTGTCCAGTGCACAAGGCTGGCTTGGACTGGGAGAAAGGCACTGGTGATGGGCAGACTTGGTGCAGCTGAGCTACGTTCAGGAAGTGGAGCGGGGCCTCTGCTAGGCCACATTTCCCAGCCTCCCTTGCGCTCAGAAATGTCCATGGGACCAAGCTGTGGCCAAGGGAAGGTGGGCAGAAGGCTGAGGGCCATGCCCTCCCACACCTCCTTCAGCTCTTGTCCTCCCCGCCCCGCCCCATCCCCCCCTGCCCTCCACCTGTTCTGCAGCGGTGTAGCAGGGGGCAGAGCCCAGGGGGAGGAGCCTGGGTATCTAAATGACTCACTGCAAGGCCACCCACCCTTTTTGAACTTCTGTCACATTGAGCCAATGAAATATGGGGGTCAATCTATGAGCATAGCTGGCGTGACCCCAATACATGGGGCAGCAGGACTGGCTGCCGAGGCCTGGGTGTGTGACCTGAGCTTGGGGGAACCTTCCACTGACCTCACTACAGAGGAATCCACGTCTCCCTCCAGCACCAAGGTAACATTCTTCCCCGAGTCCTGGGAGGGCCTGCATGGAAAGTGGGGGCAGAGTGGCAGGCAGCCTCTCTAGGGGGCCATCCTCCTGCAGCTGTTGGGGCACCAACCTTCTCAGGGCTCTGCTGCAGCCGTGGCGTGCCTTGTCTACCCCCAGTGACGGCTCCAGTTTCTCTCCCCACAGACCCTTTGCAGATTTTGCTCCAGGCGCACTGAGCTTTCAGCCCCTTGCCTAGAACTCTAACTTTGTTGCGAATAGCCCCTCCCATCCCACTCCACAGCCAAGGTTTACCAAGTACCTGCCGGGGTAAGACGGACATCAATTAGAGCACCCACATTTGTGAGTGCCTCTAATGACCCAACACCCCATTCGTTCTTCAACCCTCATCTTATTTGGACAATGGTCCTGCTTCCTTCTCTCCAGGAGCCTTCCTCTGTGTTCCACCCATCTTACACCTTTCCTACTGTGCTGTAATGTCACATACCCCATCTGCATCCCCCTGCGTCTGTGAGCTACCTGAAAGTGGGGATCCAGTTTGGGCCACCTCTCTGTCTCCTGAGACCTGGACCTGATACCGAGTACATGCCCAGTGACTGTGGACAAACCAGCAGCAGCTGTGCTGGGAAGTTATAGGGTGTAGACTCGGCACCGAGACTGCCCGGGTTTATGTTCTGTTTCTATTACTTAGCAGCTGTGTGGATTCAGAGTGCCTCAGTTTCTCCATCAATGAAATGGGGCTAAAAATTGTTCTTACCTCATAGGGAAAATAAAAGGGTACCCCAAAGATGTCCACATCCTAATCCCCAGGATGTGGGAAGTGGTAGGCTCCATGACAAAGAGGAAGGAAGGCTGCAGGTTGATAATCAGCTGACCTTAGAATGACCTTAGAATAGGGAAATTATCCTGGGATTATCTGGGTAGGCCCCACATAGCCACAGGGGTCCTTTAGAAAGTAGAAGAGGGAGGCAGAGAGAGGGTGGCATGAGAAGGACTCAGGTGACATTTCTGGCTTGAAGATGGAGGAAGGGGGTTCTGAGCCCAGGCAAGTGAGTGTGCTAGTTTGAAACTGTTGTATACCCCAGAAAAGCCACAACCTTTAATCCTGATTCAATATTATAACAATGTAATCTGATTAGATTGTTTCCATGGAGATTGACCCACTCAATTGTGGGTGTGACCTTTTGATTAGATTACTCCAAGATGGGACACTTTCAATTAGATGGAGATGTGACCCGCCCATTTTCAGGTGGGTCTTAATTCGTTTACTAGAGACCTTTAAAAGAAGAAACATTTGGAGAGAGATCAGAGCTGACACAGATACGTTTGGAGATGCAGAAGGAAAATGCCCTGGGGAAGCGATTTGAAACGAGAAGCCAAAGGACCAGCAAACACCAGCCACGTGTCTTCCCAGTTGGCCTTTCTTGAGTCGAGATATCTTTCTCTGGATGTCTTAGTTTGGTCATTTTTATGGCCTTAGAACCGTAAACTTTCAACTTAATCAATTCCCTTTGTAAAAACCAGCCCATCTCTGGTATATGGTACTCTGGCAGTATTTAGCAAACTAAAACAGTGAGTGTCCTGTAGAATTTGGAAAAGACAAAATCTTTTTTTGTCTTCTCTCCCCTAGAACCTACAAAGAGGAACACAGCCCAGCTGACACTTTGGTTTTAGCCCAGCGAGGCCCGTGTAGACTGCTGACCTACAGAACTGGAAGATAATACATTCGCATTTTTAAGCTGCTAAGTGTGGAGTAACTTGTGATGGCTGCCACAGGGAAGTAAAGGCAGCGGTTGTGAGGATTTGATTAGCCAGAAGATGGGAAGCCTAAGAGCGGCTCCCAGACTTACAGGCTTGATCTGGTTGTGTGAACTCGGCCTGTCATAAGTGCCCAGGCTTCTAGGGACATCAGATCCAGCACCTGCCCCAGCTCTCCTCCCAGGAAGCCAGGTGGCAGTCCAATGCCCAAAAGCAGGGTGCTGGCAGCCAGTGTGCTTGCACTGCTGCCTCAGCCTCATTTTTAACAGCAGTGCCAGCAAATTTGATTTTCTGATTCCTGCTTAGACATAGGTAGAGCCGAATGCGAGGTTCAAGTCCAGGGTGGGGATGAGGTGGGGTGCTGAGGCCTGCGGCCTGAGAAGAGCTTGTTGGAACAGGGGTTCTTCCAGGGAGTGCTGGGGTGGGGGCGGGGGCTTGTTCTCAGCGGGGAGGGCAGGGACCCATTCAGGAGAGAGACAGTGGGGCCTGGTCATGACCACAGTTGCCCTGGAGGCACTGGGATGCCCCCAGACTTGCTAGCTGGGTGCCTGTGGGTGGAACGTGTCCACTTCTCTGCACCTTGGTTTTACCACCTGAGGGATGGGTATGATGACGTTGCCCATCTCAGGGGACCATGTTGAGAACTAGGGAAGATACTGGGTGATGCTTTCTAGGCCCTTTTCCTCCCCTTTCACAACCTACTCTCTGCCTGCAGATGTCAAGGAGGAGGAAAGCTAAAGCTGTCAAGCACCTGTCTGTGCTGGGCCAGTTCACAGACGTCACTGATGGACGCCAGCCTGGAGTAGGCTGAGCCACAGCTCGAACTCAGGGCTGCCCGGATCCGAGGTCCTGACCCTTCCGTCACTGCTGGCCCTGCCACACTCCCCCCACCTGGTCCCCGTTTTCCTCCTCGCTGAGATGGGCTCAGGCCCAGCAGCCAAGGCTTTGTCAAATGTGCCCAGCGGGAATGGGGAGGATTTGGGCCATGGGGGAGCTGTCTGGTCCAGCCAAGCAGGTGACTCTGCCCGGCGTTCAGCATTTTCCATTCAGTGGCTCTATTTTAAGCCCGAGGAGGTCAGAGTTTGTGTACATGTGTTTCTCAGCTTGCAAGATCATCAGCTGAGCAATCACCAAAAACAGCAACACCCGAGGCACCTTCTCAGCCCTCCCTCGCTCTGCCGCCTCCCTTCCTTCCTCCTTGGGGACCTGAGGGGACCTAGTGATTTTCCTCTGTCCCGTCGTGCCCGAAGCACACCCGCGGCCCCTCAAGAAGCCCTTGGACTTGCTTCTTCCAGAGCCCCAACATGGTCAGCTTTGAAGACCTCAAAAAATAGAGTCCCCGCCCCCAGCCAGGCCCCAGATACCTTTCAAAGCACTCAAGGCTCATCTGAAAGCTTGGCAAGGCAGGCTTTCTGCACGTCGGGGAAGGAAACTGAGACTCAGAGGGAGCGAGAAGTCTCTTCTCTAAGGCCACACGTGTGGGGTGGTGGTTAAGAAGGAAGGTGGGCTTCGGAGTGAGCCAGGCCTCGTTCCACCCTGGGTAAGTGGCTTCACCTTTTTGAGCCTCAGTTTCCTCATCTGTGATGTGGGAGCAAAGCTATCTGCCTAAGAGTCTCCTTGTGACGCTTACATGGCAGTGTGTCTGCAGAAGCACTCAGCACAGAGCAATACCAAGTAAAGGTTAGGCCCCTTTCCACCCGAGTCATTTCTTCTTTCCCTTTTTCCAAGCTGCTTATTCCCCAGGTCTATTGGGATCTTAAGGGATTGATTTTTATAGCTAGAATATAGTTAGATAAATTTCCAAAAGGCCAGTGGGCCCAGGCATTTGCCTAGATAAGCTCTTGCCCTTGTCCCTCTCCTAAAAGAGTGGATTGTTTTAACTTAAGGGACAATGAATACAGCCCCGTGGTGATGGCAGCTTGTGGCCTCTCTGCAGCCCAAGAATCCTTCAGGGATCTGGGTTGCAAAAAATGAAAGTCTGCTTTATTTTAATTTTTTATTGTGAAAAATAACATATATACAAAAAGGCAATCCATCTCAAAGCTCACCGTAACAATTAGTTATAGAACAAATTTCACAGTTTGGTATGGGTTAGAGTTCCACAACTGTAGCTTTTTCCTTCCAGCTGTTCCATGACACTGGAGACTAAAAGAAATATCAATATAATGATTCAACAGTCATATTCATTTGTTAAATCCTATCTTCTCTGTTATAACTCTAACTTCTCCTTTGATCTTTCTCCTACTCTTTAGGGGTTTTTGGACTATGCCCATTCTGATTTTTTCATGTTGGAAAGGGCTGTCGATAATATGAGTTAGGGGATGGAAGTAGTTGATGTTCTAGAGAGGCTGGCCTGGGTTTCAGGACTGTCTGGCCTAGGAACCCTTGTGGAGGTTGTAGCCTTCTGGAAAGTAATCCTAGTGCATGGAGCCTTTGTAGAATCTCATATAAAGCCCTAGGTGTTCTTTGGGGTTGACAGGAATGGTTTTGGTTGGGGTCTGGCAATCCATGATAAATAGTGATATGTAGCTATGTAGATATAAGAGTAGCCTCCAGAGTAGCCTCTCGACTCTATTTGAGCTCTCTTAGCCACTGATATGTTATTTGTCTCAATTCTTTTCCCCCTTTTGGTCAGGAAGGCATTGTTGATCCCATGGTGTCAGGGCCAAGCTCATGCCTGGCAGTCATCTCCCATGTTGCCAGGGAGACTTTCACTCCTGGATGTCATGTTCTATGGGGGGGTGGGCAATGATTTCACTTGCAAAGTTGGGCTTAGAGGGAGAGAGAGACCATGTCTGAGCAACAAAAGAGGTCCTCTGGAAATAATTCTTAGGGATAACTATAAGTAGGCTAAGCTTCTCTGCTACATAAATAAATGTCACAAGAGCAAGCTTCAAGATCAAGGGCTTGGTGTATTAACTTAGGGATCCCTAATGTTTGAGACAATATCAGGGTTTTCCCTGGTGGTAAAGTTTAATGGTTCCATATTTTTTTCTCCCATCCCTCAAGGGACTTTGCCAATACTTTCAATTACTGCCCAACTTACTCTGGGATTATCTGGACCTTACATTTAGCTATACAGAACTACAAAGCCTCATTCCCATTTTGGGCTCCATGTTGTTTAAATGATTTATCCAGACAGGTTGAGTTAGATTATGTGCTACAGAAAATTTAGGTTTTGGACAAAATAAACCTTTCTTCCTTTGGTCTCACAGAGTAGGTGAAATTTTAAATACAGACAATGCTCTCCTTACCCCTGTATCTCATTTACCTTAGTCCTAACCCCATCAGCTTAATTCTTCTCTCTAATTGAAGCCTGATCTCTTTCTCAATTTCTTTAATAGTTGTTGTATGTGGCAATGCTGACTTTCAGAGCTGCAGAACTCCTACTTAGATGCCACACAGGTACCAAATGTTCTAGGGAAATACCAAGTTATACATATATAGCACTGCCTCTCAAAATCTAGAAATAACAATTGCAGCTCTGGACCAAATGTGACTGCTATAAGAGCTTATAATCTAGGCCCTAATTTTCCTATAAGCATTTTCTAAATGGAACCGTACAATAATTGCTCTTTTTTTTCTGGCTTATTTTGCATCACATAATGTTCCACAGGTTCATTCACAACGTTGCATGCCTCTGCATGACTTTGTTCCTTTTCATAGCAGCACAGTATTCGATCATATGTATACATCACGGTTCACCATTCTACTTCTCAGCCAATGCGTCCTTCAGCCACCTCCATCCATTGGGTCCATGTCTCCCGTTATCCTCACTTAGTGGTATAATCATCAACACTTTCAATTTTAGAGAACTTTCATTGCTCCCAAGAGAAAAATAACCAATAAACACACCCTCACCAAATAGAAAATCCAAACCTCCCCCTAACTCTTGACCTTCCCCCTCAATAATTTACCCCTGGTATTGCTGTAGTACTGTTGATGTTTTCCTGTTTAACAGCCCACAGCATGCAATAGCAGTTTCCCCCCATACCTCAATATTATAAACACTTTGTACAGGACTCATACCTCTGAAGTAGTTTATGCAAGAACTTTTTTATATTTGTAGTGTTAATTGGTGGGACACATGGGTCTATATAACCCCTTTCAATCATGTTCACCTTCAATATGGTAATATTATTTATAGACCCACTAATGAACTGTCTTCACTTCTATCCATTCCCCTACATTAAAGTTCGACCTCATTAGCTAACCATTTACCATCTCCAGCTTCTGTGTATCTCTAGGTCCCCTATATTCTGTATTATAAGCCTCTGAGTTTATCTTTACCAAAGACATAAAAGTGAAATCACGCAGAATCTATCCTTTTGTGTCTGGCTTTTTTCACTCAGCATTGTGTCCTCAAGGTTCATTCATATTGTCATATGTCTCAGGACGTCATTTCATTTACTGCTGCATAATATTCCATCATATGTATATACCACATTTTGTTTATCCACTTGTCTGTGATGGGCCCTTGGATTGTTTCCATCCTTTGGCAATTGTGAATAGTACAGCTGTGAACATCGGTGTGCAAATGTCTGTGTCACTGCTTTCAGCTCTTCTGGGTATATACCAAGTAGTGGTACTGCTGGCTCGTAGGGCAACTCAATATTTCGTTTCCTAAGGAACCGCCAAACTGTCTTCCATAGTGGCTGCACCATTATACATTCCCACCAGCAATGCATGAGTGTCCCAATTTCTCTGCATCCTCTCCAACATTTGTAGTTTCCTGTTTGTGTTAATGGCAACCATTCTTATAGGTGTGAGGTGGTATCTCATTGTAGTCTTGATCTGAATTTCTCTTAAAGCTAATGAAAATGAGCATCTCTTCATGTGCTTTTTTGGTCATCTGCATTTGTTCTTCAGAAAAATGTCCATTCATATCTTTAGCCCATTTTATAATTGGGTGGTTTGATCTTTTGTTGATGAGTTGTATGATTTCTTTATGTACACAGGATATCAAACCTTTATCTGACAAGTGGTTTCCAAATATTTTCTCCCATTGAGTTGGCTGCCTCTTTGCCTTTTTGACAAAGTCTTTTGAGGCACAAATGCATTTGATTTTGAGGAGTTCCCAATTCTATTTTTTTCTTTTGTTGCTTGCCTTGGATGGAAAATTTAGGGAGCTACCTCCTATTACTAGGTCTTGAGGATGTTTCCCTACATTTTCTTCTATGAGTTTTATGGTACTGGTTCTTATATTTAGGTCTTTGATTCACTGTGTTAATTTTTGTATAGGGTGTAAGGAAGGGGTCCTCTTTCACTCTTTTGGTTACTGATAGCCAATTCTCTCAGGTACATTTATTGAAAAGACTATTTTGTCCCACTTCAGTGGATTTGGGGGCCTTGTTGAAGATCAGTTCACCTTCGTGCTTTATTTCTGTACACTTGATTCTATTCGACTGGTCAACACTTCTCTGTGCCAGCACCGTGCTGTTTGACCACACACATTTTAATAAGCTTTAAAATCAGAAAATGTTACTCCTCCCACTTCATTCTTTTCTTATTGAGTTATTTTTTAGCTATGCGAGGTCTCTTTGCCTTCCAAATGAATTTGATAACTAGCTTTTCCAAGTCTTCAAAGTAGATTGTTGGGATTTTGATTGGTATTGCATTGACTCTGTAGATCAATTTGGGTAGAATTGACATCGTAACTACATTTAACCTTCCTATCCATGAGCAGGGAATGTCTTTCCACCTATTTAGGTTTTCTTTCATTTCTTGCAATGTTATATAGTTTTCTGATTACATGTCCTTTACCTCCCTAGTTAAGTTTATTCCTAGTTACTTGATTCTTTTAGTTGCTATTTTGAATGGAATCTTTTCCTTAATTGTCTCCCCAGTTAAGTCATTGCTTATCTATAGAAACATTGCTGAATTTTGCACATTAATCTTATATCCTGCCACTTTGCTGAATTTGTTTATTAGCTCAGGAAGCTTCGTCATAGATTTCTCAGGATTTTCCAAGTATAGTGTCATATCATCTGCAAAAAATGAAAGTTCTACTTCTTCCTTTCTGATTTAGAGACCTTTTATTTCTTTTTCCTGCCTGATTGCTCTAGCTACAACTTCTAGTACAATGTTGAGTAATAGTGTTGACAATGGGCATCCTTTGCCTTGTTCCTGATCTTAGGAGGAATACTTTGAGTCTCTCTCCATTGAGTACAATGCTGGCTATCAGTTTATCATATATGCCCTTTATCATATTGAGGAAGTTTCCTTTGATTCCTACATTTTGAAGGGTTTTTATCAGAGAAGAATGTTGAATTTTGCCAAATGTTTTTCAGCATCAATCGAGATGATCATGTGATTTTTCCCTTTCTATATGTTAATGTGCTGTATTACATTAATTTATTTTCTTGTGTTGAACCATCCTTGCATTTCTGGTATAAACCCCACTTGTTCGTGGTCCGTAGTTCTTTTTATGTGTCACTAGATTCAATTTGCCAGTATTTTGTGAAGAATTTTTGCATCTATATTCATTAGGAAGAATGGTCTGTAGTTTTCCTTTCTTATAGCATCTTTACCTGGTTTTGGTATTAGTGTGATGTTAGCTTCATAAAATGAATTTGGTAATGTTCCTTTTTTCTCAGTTTTTTTTTGGAAGAGTTTGAGCAGGGTTGGTGTAAGTTCTTTTTTGGAATGTTTGATAAAACTCCCCTGTGAAGCCATTTGACCCTGGCTTTTCTTTATAGGAAGCTTTGTGATGACCATTTGAATCTTTTTGTGATTGGTTTGTTGAGATATAATTCTTCTCGTGTCAGTATAATTTATTCATGTGTTTCTAGAAATTTGCCCATTTCATCTAAATTGACTAGTTTGTTGGCGTTTAGTTGTTTGTAATATCCTCTGATTTTTTTTTATATCTTCAGGGTCCATGGTAATGGACCCCCCTCTCATTTCTGATTTTGTTTATTTGCATCCTCTCTCTGTTTTTCTTTGTTAGCCTAGCTCTGGGTCCATTGATTTTATTGATTTTCTCAAAGAAACAGCTTTTAGGTTTTGATTCTTTCTATTGTTCTTTGGTTTGCCAATTCACTTACTTCTGCTTTAATCTTTGTTATTTTTCTTTTTCTGTTTGCTTTGGGGTTAGTTTGCTGTTCTTTCTCTAGTTCCTCCAGGTGAGCAGTTAAGTCCTCAATTTTTGCTCTTTCTTCTTTTTTAATATAAGCATTTAGGGCAAAAAAATTTCCCCCTCAGCACTGCCTTTGCTGCGTCTCATAAGTTCTGATATGCTGTATTCTCATTTTCATTCATCTTCAGACAGTTACCAATTTCTCTAGCAATTTCTTCTTTGACCCACTGGTTGTTTGAGAGTGTGTTATTTTATCTCCATATATTTGTGAAAGTTCTGGTTCTTTGGTGGCTATTCATTGCCCACTTCATTCCATTGTGATCATAGAGAATGTTTTGAATAATTTCAAACTTTTTAAATTTATCAAGACCTGTTTTGTGCCCCAGCATCTATCCTGGAGAGCATTCCATGAGCACTAACTGGTGTTTTGGGGTGTAACGAGCTATATATCCATTAGGTCTAATTCATTTATCAAGTTGTTCAATGTCTGTGTTTCCTTGTTGACCCTCTGTCTGGTTGTTCTATGTTTCGAGGAGAGTGGGTGTGCTGGTTTGAAAGGAAGTATGCCCCCTAAGAAAAACCATGTTTTAATATAAATCCCATTTCATAAAGGTAGAATAATCCCTATTCAATACTGTATATTTGAAACTGTAATCAGATCATGTCCCTGGATGATGTGATTTAGTCAAGAATAGTTGTTAAACTGGATTAGGGGATGACATGTCTCCACCCATTTGAGTGGGTCTTGATTAGTTTCTGAAGTCCTATAAAAGGAAATATTTTGGAGAATGAGAGATTCGGAGAGAGCAGAGAATGCTGCAACACTATGAAGCAGAGAGTCCACCAGCCAGTGACCTTTGGAGATGAAGAAGGAAAACACCTCCTGGGGAGCTTCATGAAACAGGAAGCCAGGAGAAGACGCAAGCAGATGACGCGGTGTTCGCCATGTGCCCTTCCAGAGCTGAGAGAGAAGCCCTGAACTTCATCGGCCTTCTTGAACCAAGGTATCTTTCCCTGGATGCCTTTGATTGGACATTTCTATAGACTTGTTTTAATTGGGACATTTTCTTGGCCTTAGAACTGTAAACTAGCAACTTATTAAATTCCCCTTGTTAAAAGCCATTCCATTTCTGGTATATTGCATTCCAGCAGCTAGCACACTAGAACAGTGGGGGATTGAAGTCTCCCGCTATTATTGTTGAAACGTCTGTCGTGCCCTTCAGTTTTGCCAGTGTCTGTCTCATGTACTTTGGAGCTCCTTGATTGGGAGCATAAACATTTATGATTGTCATTTCTTGGGGAACTGCCCCTTTTATTAATTTCTAATGTCCTTCTTTATCTCTAATGACTTCTCTACAGAAAATCTGCTTTAAGTTATGTTATCGGTAGGATTTCAGGGCCTCCCAGAGTCTCCCAGGCCCTGGAAGGCAGACCATGGGGATAGTTTAGCAGCCAGGACTGTCCTGTCCATCCTTGTGTCACTCGCTGTAAATCCAGAGTCCAGAGTGGGGAGCGGGGGCACCATCGATTGTGGAGCTTAAGTCCTGCGGCAGCCCCCCGATACGCTGGGTGCCAGGGAAGGTGTTTTCCCCCAAGACCACATCCAGTGGAGAAGCGAGCTCATGCCCCAAGAAGAAATTGAGATGTTGGGAAGAGGGGTGGCTCCTGGCCAGGGAGAAGCAGCA
>PVIY010037837.1:0-24366 GCA_004026745.1 Myrmecophaga tridactyla | reverse complement strand
CTATTTATTTTACACAGGGATGCAAATTTAAACCACCGCATTACAGCATACCTACCAGAATTGGAAACATTAACATAATTGTTCCAAACAAGGGCCACTAAGGGTGTAGACCAACAGGAATACATGGGAGTGTAAATTATTAAAACCACTTGGGAAAACCACAGGGCATTATTTACTATATTTGAAGACATGATCACACGATAACCCAGAAATCGCTCTGGGGCATGCACAGGAATTTCCATGGCAGATATATTGATAATAATCCTAAAACTGGAAAAAAGCTCAAATGTCCATGATTAGTAGAATGGGTAAAAATGCATGGATTACGCCTACAATGGAATAGTATACGTCAATGAAAAATGACCAGACTAATGCTACGCCATCGACATGGATGGATTTCACAAACATAGGGATGCATTAAAGAGTCCAGGCACAAAATGGTATATACTGTATGATTCCACTTATATAAAGCCAAAAAACAGGCAAAACTGGAATATTATACAGCAACCCAAAAGAACAAACCACCAACCACCAATGAGTATAACAATATTGCTGAGCTGCAAAAAATATGCTGAAGAGATACAAAAGTATTAACTGCATGATTCCATTTATATGGAATTCTAGAAAAGGGAAAACTAATCTACAGTAAGGGAAAGCAGGTAAGGAGCTGCCTGGGGCCAGAGGTGGGGGCAGGTTGACTGCTAAGGGAGGTTAGGGTAACAGAAATGTCTTATATCCTGATCTTGGGAGTGGTACATGGGTGCATACATTTGCCAAAACCCATTGAACTGTACACACAAAATGGGTGACTTTCATTGAATGTAAATTATTCCTCAGCAAAGTTGATTTTTCACAACCAATATATTTTGATAGAGGTCAGAATGGTGGTTATTGCTGGGGTTTAATGAGTATGGTGGAAAACAAGGGAGGCTTCGGAGGTGCTGATTATCTCTGCTTTGATCTGCACAGTGGTTCAAGGAAATTTTCACTTTCTGAAAATGCATCAATTCACACACTTTAATGCTGTGTCCTGTTCTATGTGCATGCTCTACTTCAATAAGAAATTTACATTAAAATTGTCTATAGTGATTGTTAGCAAGGGGGTGAAACAAAAGGAGTTCTCAAACTGCTGGTACAAATATAAATTCTTATGACCACTTTGAAAGACAGTATATCATCTACAAAATGTGAAATATATATAACAGTAATTGCTCTCCTAAGCATATACCTAACAGCTATGTATACATATGTTCACCAAAATATATGTAAAAGAATGCTCAAAGTAGCATTATTTAGAATTTCCCTGAATTGAAAACATGCTACAACGCCCATCATTGGTAGGGTGAATGAATTCTTTGAGGTCAAACAGGAGCACTGCACGCCAATGAAAATAAACGAACTAGAGCTACATTAACAATATAGATGAGTCTCACAACTATAATGTTGAATGAAAGCAGCCCGACCACAAAAGGCAGCTCACCACTAGGGCCAACTGATACTCAAGGGACCTAAGTTGTTGACTGGCAACTTATCACTAATGATTTGCATATTTTGTGTATCATTTGCATTCTGTGGGGGATGGGCAGTCTGTCAAAGCCTCTGCAATAGCTCCCTAGAGGCCCCTCCCTTGTCTCTCAAGCCTCCATCCTCTGTCTCTGTATCTCCCAATGCTCCCCAGGCTCAATCCTCAGGCCCCATCTCCCTGCCCTACTTTCTCACCAGGGATCACATGGGGAAGGCAGTGGGTGAGGGACATCTCTAAACTCCAAATCTCCTGCACTCTGACTTGAGGGCCCAGCAGAGCAGCAGGAGCAGCTGGGAGCACTTTGGAAGGGGGAACCAAAATTTATGTCATGATTATCCCTCCTGCTAATGTAGGTTTCGCTGCCACCAGGGCTTCTCAGGGACTTGGGAAAACCCTTTAGCACCATTATAGTTGTTCCCGAGGACCTCAGCAAGCGCACTGAGCTGTTTGGGACCTCTATGGCCCCAACCCCTGAGCAGAACTCCTGCAGCCTCCACTGCCCCCACCCCACTCCCTTTCTGAGTTCCCCACTCATAAATTCTCTGAAACGGAGCACATCTGCCCCTGCCTCCCTTCCAAAGTAGCCATTTCAGCTGGAAGGGACTTGTATGTATCCAGATTTGTCCTATATAAGGAAAGCAAGACTCAGAAAGGATGGCTCACTTACGCAAGATCCACTCAGGCATGGGGGCAATCAGATTGAAGTCAGGTGTCCAGCCTCTTAGCATTCCCTCTCAAAGCCCCATCACTGGGTCATCTCTACTTCCACCTCTAGCGTTACAAAAGGCAGCCCTTTCTCCAAGGGCTTTGGAGGGCAGGCAGTCAGTCCGCTGACCTTGTTAGGACTGACCCCCAGGCTAGAGGCCAAATGTAGTGACCCCTTGGGGTTCCTCAACAGGCCTAGGACTCGGGGCAGGAGGAAGTGAGGGGACCCATTTCACTTTCCAACTGGCTGTAAAACCCTCCATTGTTTGTAGGCCAACAGTTTAAGTTTAAGGCAAAGGAGCCCTCTCCAGGGGAGAAATCATGTGCAGAGATGGGGACAGCAGGTGGCAGCCATGCTCCCTGAAAGAGGCTGCCCAGCAGGGATAGACAGGCTGCAGCTTCCACAAGCAGGAGCGCCTACCATAAACCAGACCCACTGCCGGGTGCGAGAAGGCACAGAGGGAAGGGACACATGGCCTCACTCCGAGGTCAAATTAAATGCTGAGACTTGGTTTCATGCCTGGGAAGGCTGAAAGGCCACCGAGAAAATTAGGTCTCAGGGAGCAGCCACAGATGATAGAAGGAATGATGAGTAAAAGTACACAGCCCAGTCCCTGCCTGTGAGTGCTTAATAAATGGTTGTTTGTTGTTATTATTATTTGATTGTTGTGATGGTGGTTGTTGAGATATCTTCCTGACCTTAGGATTCCAGCCTGGAAACCATATATTGCAACCTCCTTTCCCAGCTACAGACATAGAGAGAGATCTATTATGGATATAGGAAATGGGTTTTATTAAGCACCTACAGTGTGCTAGGCATGAGTTGGGCAGCTTGCATTTGCTATCTCAATTAATCTTCATGATTTCCTAGTGTGAAAGTTAATATCCTCCCTCCCTCCTGTTTTAAAGATGAGGAATCTGGGCCTCAGAGAAGTCAGGTACCTGAAGGTCACACTGCTCTTAATGTGCAGACTATAACAGTTACAAGAATGTTTGCAGCTTTTTAATCATAATAGCCCAAAGCTGAAAATAATCCAGATGTCTGTCGACAGGAGAATAATTGAATAAATTGTGGTATAGTCACACAATGGCGTACTCTCTAGCAAGGAGAAATAATGAGCTACTGCTACTAGCAGCAATGTGGATATATCTTAGACATTATGTTGAGCAAAAGGAGCCAGAAACAAAAGAGTTTTACTGTATGATTCTATTTATATGAAGATCATATAAAACAAATCCACGGTGATAGTGGTCAGAATAATAGTTAGCTCAAGGTGGCATCGGGGGGGGGGGCAGAGATTGGAACCGTGGTATGAAGGGCCTTCTGGGATGACATGGTGTGTGTATACATATGTAAAAACGTATTGAGCTGTGCTCTTAAGATTTTCCACAATAAAAGAGAAAATGAATAAACAAATAAATAAAAAGATAAGAACTGAAATCAATGAAATTGAAATTAGAAAGAAAATAAAGAAAATCAAGAAAACCAAAAGTTGGTTCTTTGAAGAGATCAATAAAGTGGCTAAAACTTTAGCCAGATGGACAAAGTAAGGAAAGAAGGAAGATATTACCAATATCAGGAATGAAACAGGGGCTATCACAACAGACCCTGCAGTTATTAGAGGGATATAAAGGGAATACTAAGAACAAATTTATGTACATAAATTCCAGAACTTTAGATGAGTTTTTTTATTATTTTTTTAAATACCAAAAAAATAATAACATCAAACAAACGCAAACATTTGTAACTTTTGATCATTCTGTTTAGATGAGTTTTAACAATTCCTCAAAAAATCAGAAACTACCCAAACTCACCTAGGATGGAATGGAGAACTTGAATGGTACTTTATCTATGAAAGAAATTGATGTCATAGATAAAAGCTTTCTGAAAAAGAAATCTCTAGATCTAGATGGTTTCACTGGAGATTTCTCCTACACTTAAAAAAGAATTAACGCCAATTCTATACAATTTCCTTTAGAAAATGAAGATGAATTATTTCCTAACTCATTTTTTGAGATTAGTCTTACCACTATATTAAAACCAGGCAAAGATAGTTAAAAAAAATTGAAAACTACATCCAAAATTCCTCATGAACATAGATGCAAAAATCTCCAACAAAATATTGGCAAACACAATTCAGCAATACATAAAAAAAATAATACACCATGAGCAATTGGAGTTTCTCTGGGGGAATGCAAGGCTGGTTCAATATTTGATAATCAATCAATGGAATTCACCACATTAACAGAGTAAATAATTTCATGTTCACCTCAATTGAAGCAGAAAAAGCACTTGCTCAAAAAACAACATCTCTCAAAAAGCAACAAATCGAAAGGAACTTACTCAACCTGATAAAGAATAACGAACACCAACAAAAACCTTACAGATTATGTCAAACTTTAAAGTGAAAGGCTGAATGTCTTCCTTCTAAGATTAGGAATAAGACAAAGATGTCTACTTTTACTACTCCTATTCAGCAATGTGGTGGAATACTTATCAGTGGAATAAAGCAAGAAAATATAATTAAGAGGTATACAATTTGGAATAGGATATATACCCCTGTCCCCTTTCTCAGAATTCAGGACTATCTATGTAGAAAATCCCAAGGAAACAACAAAAGACTTCTAGAACTAATAAGTGTGTTTAGCAAGGTCCCAGGATATAAGTCAACATGCAAATAATTATATACCTATAATAAATATTGGAAACCAGAATTTAAAAATACCATTTTCAATAGCTCCTAAAAATGATATATGTAGGTGTAAATCTAACAAAATATACTCAAGATTTGTATTCTGAAAACTACAAGAATCATACTATCTGATTTTAAGATGTGCTATAAGGTTATAATAGTCAAAACAGTGTGGTATTGGCTAAGGGATAAACATATACATCGATGGAAACAAATAGAGAGTCCATTAGTAGATCCACACAAATACGGCCCATGCAGTGTTTATGTTTACAAAGGCCTAAGGCAATTCAAGTGAAAAATGTTGGTCTTCCCAATAAATGGTATTGAAACAATTAGATACTCATATTAAAAAAATATGAATCTCTACCCACACCTCACACTTTATGCAAAACTTAATTCAAGATGTATCATAGATCTAAATGTTGAATGAAAATCTATAAAACATTTACAAGAAAACAAGAGAAAATCTTCATGATCTGGAGATAGGCAAGGAGGTCTTAAACATGACAGCAAAAGCACCATCAATTAAAGAAAAAAATGACAAATTGAATGTCCTCAAAATTAAAAACATTTGCTCTGAGAAAGACAGAATAAAAAGTCAAGCTACAGACTGGAAGAGAATATTGTCAAATCATATTTGTAACTGTTGTGTCCCATTGAATGAGCAGCAGGATTCACCCTGAATGAAGAAATAGGGGAAGACTCAGCTGTAACGGCCCCAAACCACTCTATTACGGGGCCATTTGTGATTCTGAAGAAAGAATCACTAAATGTCAGGGTGATCATTCCGAAAGCATTTATTAGGGGGACTTATGGAGAGCTACAGCTACCTCATGATGGACAGTGAGAGGGAAAAAAGTTCATTATGTCCGCCTCTATGGTAACCACTCTACAGATTATATATCATTGAAGAACAAAGTTGGGTAAGTGCCAGAGGCTTGTGAGCAAGTATTGGGGAAGCATCTGGGTATGTGCTGTTTTCTCAAAACAAGATGTACTCGGCAGCAGGCTGCACTCAAGGTTTCAGCAGCCAAAGTTTCATGATTTTCTAGGGTGTTACAGGAAAGGATGTCTGAGGAAGAGGAGGGCAGCGGAGAGGTAAATACTCAGCAAGGTAGGAAATGGTATATGTATCATACACCAACAAAACAGTTGTAGCCAAAATATATAAAAAAACCCGTCCAAACTAAAAAATTAGAAGATAAGCAAGCCAACTTAAAAAATGGAAAAGCCATCAGTAGACACTTCACCAAAGTAAACATATGGATGGCAATATGCATATGAAAAAGTGTGCTACATCATTAGCCTTTAGAGAAATGCAAATGAAACTGTGATGAGATACCATAACACATTTGAGAGTGACTACAACTTACCAAGCATATGCCATTACTAAGTGCTAGCAAGGCTGAGAGCAACTTGACCCCTCATACTTATATGGTACAGCTACTGTGGAAGATGATTTAGGTATTTCTTATAAACATACACTTACCATATGATCCACCAATCCCGCTTTTGGGAGAAATAAAAAAAAAGTATGTTCACATAAACACCTACATATGAATGTTTATAGCAGATCTACTCATATTTGCTAAAACCTGTAAACGACCCAAAATGTCCTGCCACGGGTGAATGGATAAACAAACTGTGGTGTCTCCATACAAAAGCAGGAATGAACTTCTAATACAACTTAGATGCATCTTGAAGGTATTTTGCTGAATGAAAGGAGATAATCTCAACAGGTCACATATTCCATTATTTCATCTATGTGACATTCTTGATGAGACAAAACCACAGTACTGGAGAACAGAGGAGTGGTTACCAGGAGTAGATGTGGGGGCAGGGCGTACCTATAAATGAATAGCACATCAGAGGTTTTTCTTGGGGGGAATGAGGGCACTTTCTGTATCCTGATTGTGGTTCTGGTGATACAAATCTATACATGGGTTAAAACCCTTAAAATCATACAAGAATAAAAAGATAAGTCTGATAATTTTAAAAAGGAAAATAAAAATCTAGTTGACTATATTAATATCAGAAAAATTTGACCTCATAAGAAGGAACATCACAATGCATAAATAAGGACATTACACAATGATAAAAGAGTCATTTTCGCAAAGAAGACATGGCAAACTTAAGCGTGTATGTACCTAAAAGTAGAGCTTCAAAATACATTAAACAAAACCCGATAGAACTGAAAGTAGAAATAGTCAAATCTACAATTGTATTTAGAGAGTACAATGCTCCTCTCTGGATAAACGACGGAAAAAGCAGACAGAACATTTTTGTAATGTTCTGGGAGCAGCAGAGGTAATAGATAAAAGTAAACTGCGTCAAGCCCTCTGCTCTTATTGAGGGCACTCAAATGTGACCTGAGGATACATGCAATAGATGGAAACCCTGTGAAAAGGCTGAAAAGGGTCACCGTGTTATTTGGAACTGACAGGCTACCAGGAAAGGCAGTAGCAGATTTAATTTTCCCAGAGGAGAGTTTGAAGCAGGGCTTGGAAGGAAAGTAGAGTCATGGATGGGGTCAGCAAGAAGGAAGCACTTGTGCCAAGTACCAACAGGGATGGCAGGGTGGAGGGAGGGAGACAGCCCTGTGCTGAGGAGAGAGGACAGATGACAAGCAGGGGGACACCGTGGCCTCAGATGATCTCGATTGATGCAGCCTAACCTCTCCAGCCCGGGTCCCTGTCCTGTTGGTCAGACCCTCGTTTCCTGTGCCCACTGGAAAGGCCTCCCCTGGACAGCCGACAGAACATCACATACACACTTTAGAATTCTAGGGACTGGTTATAAAACTCAAGTAGATCAAGCCAGGTTCCAGAATTGAGCAGGAGGGCAAGCTGGGGAACACCAAGGAGAGGGGCTGCAATGGGAGAAAGCACTGGGATCAGACAAAGAAAGTCGGCCCCTAGACTGAGTTCTCACAGAGCCCTGGGGCTAGGTCAGGAGAAGCCTAGGTAAATAAAGCCTGCTGATAATCCCCAAATGGTGTTTTATTCTCATTATCACCTTCCTCTTCAGTCTTTGTCCCCTGACAGAAACACTGCGGTGGTGAGAACTGCACTACGGCCCAGAAGGTTTGCCTCAGGCTAGGGGTGCGGGTGGGAACAGCGTGGCCTCCGCATGAACTCAGACCAGGGGTCTAGTCCCAGTCCTGCCACTCAGCAGCCCTGTCAGCCGAGGTAAAGTGCCCAGCGCTGTGAGCCTCAGATTCTTCATCTCCAAAATGGGTTTGACCAGCCCTGTCTTGTTGGACTGGTGGCGTGCATGCAACATATGTAAAACACCTGGCGCAGGGGCTGGCGTGCGTCAGATCTTCATCATGTGGTAGTTCTGCCTATTATTTTGGCCCCAGACCCAACCACCCTCTCCTCTGGGAATGTTTTATTTTAAAATCCAGATCTCAGAGAGTGTGCAGCACTATTGGACAGTCTTATTTTTCCTGAGCTGCTATGACAAATACTACTCAGTGGGTTGGCTTAACAACAGGAATTTATTGGCTCATGGTTCAGCACGTAGCATTCTGACTGGCTGTCAATCCTTGTCTTTCCTGTCCCATGGCCATGTCCTCTCCTGTCTCTTCTGGGTTCTGTTGCCTTCCAGCTTCTAATCATCCCCATGGCTTTCTTTCACAGGCATATCTCCTCTTACTGTTGTTTGCTTTATTGTTGCTGAACAGATACATATTTTCAGGGCCTGGGACTCCTCCCCCTGCTGACCACATCCCCCAGACTACAGCCCCTTCCCCCTCAGACTCCCCTTCCCATGTGGAAGTCAGAAAGCGTCACATCCGTCTCATAGCCTGGACTCACAGGGCTAACAGTGGGGCTTGCTGAATTCTATGGGGTCCCTCTGTTCCCAGTTGGGGGGACCCCTCAAGTGCTCACTCAGGTGGATCCTCATCTTGGCTCCTGGTTCCTTGATGTTAGATGTCCCTGTTGCCAGCTCTGAGCATTTTCACACGGTGCTTGTTGCAGAGAATGTCTCCAGGTCCAAGGTGAGATGTTAGATGTTTAAACTGAGGCACCCATGGCAGGTAGGGAATTGTTAGAGAAGAATCACACCCTACCATGGGGTCTCTGCACCAGCCATAGCTGGACTATGGAAACCTTTTGCTCTGAAACATATCTTTTCTATGGAGCTGAAACTGTGTGGCATATTTTGGAACGGTCTGGCATTTTGATGTTATGTAGCATTCCATTTTTCAGGGCAGGGCAGTGATTTTCATTTTTTCACCCTCATTTGTAGTAAGAAATATATTTTACATCTTTACCCAATGTATATGTAGAATGAATATATATATGATTTCATGGTAGACTACCTACCCTTCCTATTCATGATTCAGGCTGATCCTATACTACTTCCATTCTTTCTATTCTGTTACAATAATTTTTTAAAAGGCCAGCCCTTGCCCACCCAAGTAGTAAAGTTGTTTCAGGTGGTTATGAGTGCAGGCTCTGCTCTCATACAGCCTCAGGCAGCCCCGGGCTTCCTGCTGTCCTGACATTACCCCGTGGCTACAGGCATCTGTGGTGAGGGTCTAGCCGCCTCAGGCTTCTGCAGTGAAGCAGGGGCACACGGTTAAACACTTCCCTTATACCTATCCTGTCATCTGCTGTTGAGTGCAGGCTACGGGCCCTCCCCACCTTCCTGCCCCGCCCCCACTCTCCACACCCCAGACACAACAGTTTTTCCAAGAGGCTCTCATGATTTGTTGTCCAGCTTTGGTTGTTGATATATTGTTGGGTTCAGGTGTCAACTTGGCCAGGTGATCGTGCTCAGTTCTGTTGCTGTGGACTTGAATCATCAGCATGTGAAACTCATCTATGGCTGATGACATCAGCAGTCGGCTAAGGGGAGTGACTTCTGCAATGAGGGAGGTTTAATTTACATAGCTGGAGGCCTAAAAGAGAGAGGTCAGAAGGGAACTCAACATAGCACAGCCCACGCAGCTCAGCACACCTCATTTCAGCACTTGCAGCTCAGCCCAGACCTTTGGAGATGCAGAAAGAAATCAATCCGTTTATTAAAAGCCAATCCATCTCTGGTGTGTTGCATTTTGTCAGCTTTAGCAAACTAAACACACACACACACACACACACATATTTTTCATTCTCCCTTCCAGAGTTTTCCAGGGTTGATTTTGGGAGCAGAAACCAGCAGCCCAAGCTTATTTGCCATCAGGCAGCTATAGGTAAGACACTAAATCTGTATATAATTTAAGGATAATTGGCATCTGTACAACATTCTGTTCCCCATCAATGAATATGGTATACTGCTCTATTTATTTGGGATTTCTTTTACCTGAATCTTTTATTGTTGCATCTATAAAGATCTTATACGTGTTTATTTGGCTTAGTCTTAGGCAATTTGGGGATGGTTTTTGCTGCTGTGAACGGGATATTCTCTATTACATATTCTAACTAGTTCATGCTTTTGTGTGGCAAAGCTCTTAATTTTGCTCTAGTGATCTTCTATACCACATCTTTCTGAAGCTGCTTATTCCTTTGAATATATCACATGCCTACGCTTTTGATGTGAAAATAGATGATCATATTGGCACCAAATAGTATCTCTTTTCAATATTCATAGCCCTCATTTATTTTAATATCTGTAACTCTGGCTTTCTCCCAGTGCAGTTCTGAATGGTAGAGGTGATAGCATAAATCAGTGTCTTCTTCTTGACTTTAATGGGAATGTATCAAACATTCAACATTTAAGTATGTTTAATCTATATTTTAGGAAATGGAAGTTCCCTTCTAATCTTAGTTTGCTACAAGTCTATTTCTTTTTCACCATGAACTCATGTTGAATTTCTCCCAAAGGCTTTTTCTGTACCCGTTGATGTGAATAAATGTTTTCTTTTGTCCTCTAATTTGTAGGAAATTACAATAGAATATATTTTGCAATGTTAATCATGTTTTTCATTACATGGGCTCAGCCTTTTGTTCACTTAATGCACTGCCATGTTGGATGAGCTCTTAATTTATTTAGAATATCTGCAGCTATATGAGTGAGCTGGGGTCAAGGGTTCTTTTCATGGGGTGGTCACATCTGGTTTTGGAATCAGGAAGAACAAGCCTTGGCAAAAGAGTTGCATAATTGCTTGTCTTTTTGTCTGCTTTGGAGGAGTTTTCAAAAGATGGTAATTAGTTTCCCCTGATCCTTTGTTACAGCTGGCCCCAAAACTGCTTTGCCCTGGAATATCTGAAGGTGACCTGAGCTTTGAATACAGTTTCAGTTTGTATTCTTCACTTAAAGTTTTCTATTTCTTTACAGGTCATTTATTTTTTCTAAAAAGTGATCAGTTTTACTTAGGGTTTAAATTGTAATGTCATTATATTTATGATAAAAATATATCCAACATTTGGTTATTCTGAGGAAATGGCTTAACGTATTTGTAATATTCTCTTATAAAATTTAAATCTCTTCTACATCCATATTTTGTATAATTATATTGAACTTGTATTTCTCTTTAGCAATTGATTGCTTTTGCAAAAAAGTGTCTGTTCTATAAATATTTTCAAAGAACTGGCTTTTGTTAGTTGGTGAGACAGTTTTCTCTTTCATTCTTTTCCATTTATCTTCATTATTCCCTATATTTTATTCCTTTAGATTTAATAGGCTATTTATTTCCTTATTTATTGAATTGTTTGGATGTTTTATATATTTTTTGTTTCTAATACATCTATGAAAGACTATACTTCTCCTTCTGAGTACCACTTGGCCTGAATCAAACGGATAGTGCTATATAACTTCATATATATTGCTTGCAGTTTTTTCAAGTTGAATATATCACTTTATTACTTGTCCCATAGAATTTTCTCAACATATACACAAAAAACTAGAGCATATAAAAATTATTTTTGAGAAGGTCATGAAGAGAATGAGAGCGAGAGAGTGTTCTTTGGATGAGGTTTCAAGGTCCAGGGTATTTTGTTTTGCTATTAATTATAGAGAAGATTTAAGCATATTTAACTGCAGCTGACAGATTTGGGTTTATCATAGGAATGCAAAGAAGTTTAACAGTAGAAAATTAATAAATTGGACACATGTAACGATGAGGGATTGTCCAGGAAAATAGAGACCATTGTAAACATTTAACCCAGAGGAAATTTAGCAGGGAATTGGTTACACAAATGATGGAGAAGCCAAACAGGAGAGTTGAGGAACCCAATAATTAGCAAAAATGAGTGTCATGGTCAGGCTCATGTGTCAACTTGGCCAGGTGGTGGCCCCTGTTTGTCTGGTTGGGCAAGTGCTGGCCTGTCTGTTGCCATGAGGACATTTCATAGAATTAGATCATGATCATGTCAGCTGCATCTACAGCTGATTCCATTTGTAATCAGCCAAGGGGCGTGTCTTCTGTAATGTGTGATGCTTAATCTAAGCACTGGAAGCCTTTTAAGGAGGATTTAGAAGAGACAGGCTCTCTTCCTGCTTTGGCTGGCGAGCCTCTCCTGTGGAGTTCATCCAGACCCTCCATTGGAGTCGTCTGCTTCACAGCCTGCCCTGCGGATGTTGGACTGTGCGTTCCCACGGTCATATGAGACACTTTTATAAATTTTATATTTCCAAGTGTTCCCTGTTGCTTCTGTTTCTCTAGAGAACCCTAATTAATACAATGAGGAAGCCATTCCCACTTGTAAGCTGGAAGGCCAAAGAGAGGAGACAGTGCTACTGGAGTCCAAGTGCTGGGTTTAACAGGGCCTATGTACAGCATTTAATTGTCATTGTCTCTTTAGTCTCTTTTAATTGTAGAAAACATCTGTACAACATGAACTTTCCAATCTCCAGCCCTCCCAAGCACACCGTTCAGTGGGATACAGCACACTCACAGTGCTGCCCCCCACCCACCTTCCAGTTCCGGCACTCCCCAATTACCCCGGGCAGACACCACACACTCTTTATGCATTACCTCCCCCTTTCCCCGCCCCTGGCCCTGGTAACCCCTACTCCACTTTCTATCTCTATGAATTTGCATTTTTTAATTTTTCGTGTAAGTGAAATTATACAGCTACCGTCCTCTGATGTCAGCATGATATCGTCAAGGTTCATCCGTGTTGTCACATGCATCAGAAATTAATTCTGATTAATGCTGAGTAATGGTGCATTGTATGGACAGACCACATGTTGTTCATCTATTCATCTGCCTTCACCTTTTAGCTATGGTGAATAATGCTGGTATGAGAATTGGGGCACAGAGATCTGTCTGAGGCCTGACTTTCAATTCTTTTAGTTCCTATAAGGAGAATTGCCAGATTATGCAGTAGCTCTTTATTTAACTTTCCAAGGAACTACCAAACTCTTCTCCACAGCGGCTGCACCATTTTACCTCCCACCAGCAGTGTACTAAGGTTTCTATTTCTCTGCATCCTTGCCAGGACTTGCTATTTTTATTTCTTTGTTTTTAAAGAACAGCCACTCTAGTGGGTGTGAAGTGGTATCTCTTTGTGGTTTGTATTTGCATTTCTATTCCCTCACTCTTCACAGGATCCTCAGCAGAATTCAGAAGCCTTGAAATCCTCAAAGATTGACTTGTCTTCTCCCCCTTCCCCTCCACCCCATGCCCTGAGATTTCTCTGAAGGCCTAGATCATCTCTGGGTCCACTCTGCCCAGGACCAGCTTTGTTTTCCTCCTCAGCCTTGGTTTCCAGTGTCTCAGGTGCACTTAGCTTCTTTTCATAGCCAGCATGGGGTACAGACCACTGTGGGGAAGGTGGGAACGTTCAGACAGCAGTGTTCTGCTCCCTGACCTGGAGACAGGTGGGGACTGAGTTCTAGCTCCTGACCCCCTGACCTTGGGGATTTTGTAATGCATCCCATCTGGGATAACAAAGGGGCTGTCTTTCCCTTTTCCTGGGGGGCATTGATGGGAATTGCTGTCAGCCCAGACTTCTGTCTGTACACTGTGCACCCACCTGTGTGCCATGAACCCTGCGACCTTCATCCAGTGGAGCCTGCACCAGATGGGGATGTCAGTTGGCCCAGAGAGGCTGGAAAGATATACTTGAGTCCTTTCCTGGGGCGGAGTGCAACTTCCTCCAGAGGCCAGAAAGCCTTCCTTTAAGAATGACAGAATAGTTCAGTGATGAATGTCAGCATTTTGGAATCTTAGAGGATGGTGCTGGCTGATTTGTCAAGGCTAAAGATGGAAAGACTGCTGCCAAGGGAGGGTGTGAGTCATTCTAGCTGGGAAGAAGAGCAAGCAATGTCCGTCCAAAGATGAAGGACAGCTAGCTATGGTTGACCATAGTGGGGCTCACTGACATGTGGCTTCCCTCTCCTGGTACACAGCAAAAATGAACCTCCTGGCTCCTTAAATTTGGGTTGGGCTCTGGTACCAATCCTAGCCAAGGAGCTGTGAGTGGTAGTGATATGCAGCATTTCTGACTGTAGCATTTAATTACTAGGGTGAGATTCCTGCCCCCCCGCCCCATCTCCCACCCAAAATTGTAGATGCACACAGTGGTGGAGCCTCTGCTTTAGGTCCCTGGGATTTGGGGATTGTGTGTTACCTCCTGACCTATCCTGACTGATTGTCCTATACTAAATCAGGAGGTCCCAGGTATTTCGCCATTGTCTAGTGGTGTGATGGGCAGAGTCCTTTCTCCTTATTGGAGAGCAAGGTGGAGCCCCTGCCTTCCTTAGAAAAGGATCTGCCAGCCTTTCTATGGAGAGTGTGCATCAGCTTGGGAGCACTGCTGGAGCCCTGGCCCTTGCCAATCTTGCAGAACAGAAGAGGGCCTTGGGTTAGGTGGTGAAAAATTGCATGCTGTCCTCAGCAATGTGAGAACCTGCCATGGGGGGCATCATTGCCGGCCGATGGGTGGAGGTTCAATTGCTGCACCTGGGTTGGGAAGACAAAGGACTGGAAGATGCCCCCAAATGAGCAGGGTCTTGCCAAGGGCACACAGGAGGGGGACCTGGGGTCCACTATCTCCAAGAAGCTTTTAACCTCCTCCTCCACGTGGCATGATGGGAAGATTTTCTAAGAAGCTGATGTGCTCTCTCCTCCCTGAGAAAGGTATCATTTCATTTAGTTTCCCCTCAGGTGCTTTTATTTTGAGCCAGAAGTTTGGTCAAAACACTGAGAGGGAACCCAACTGAAAAGAGACCAACCCTGAGAGAGAAAAATGGAGGGAAAGAAACAGAAATTGCAAAATCTAGAGATGAAGATGCCAAATTGGATTCTGTTGCAGCACGCCTTCACTGACTCCCAGACCACTGGGGCCGGGACCCGCTTAGGGCCACTGCAGGTAGCTGTCTTGCCCTTTGTTACTTTTAAACCTACTGGAATAAAAATACACTCAATGCTATTGAAAACCAAAGAAACAAACCTGGGTCAGCCCTGCTTAACTCACTAATTCCGGTCCTCCAGAACTTGCCTTGTCAATGAGATGGCAGCCACTGGACAGGGACTAGCCTGCTAATGGCAGGCTCCCACTGTACTATGAAGACCTTTCCTTCCAGGTAGACCCGTGACCTGCCTGGCCTGGTAAGTTCTTACCAGCAGAAAGGCTGCCAGGAGTTTCAGGGGAGACTTCTAGAAGTGTCTCAGGCAGTCAGGATGAAATCTGGGGGAAGGCCTTGTGGAGCTGACCTTGCTACCAGAGGGAATATTTGTCTAGCTGGGAGAGCCTCTGGTCACATGCCCTCTCATGGTGTCCTCTGCAGCTGAGGAGGCCTTGGGTTGGATTAGCAGGGGGGCAAAAGCAGAGTGGAGAACCTGAGCCCAGTGAAGGGGACTGGGGAGGGCAGGAAGAACAAGGCACGTTGCCTGCCAGTGACTGCTGATAAGAGTGAGGATGCTGGAGAGGAGGGGCTGTCACAGTCAGGTTCATGTCAACTTGGCCAGTGGTGGTGCCTGGTCATGTGGTCTGGCAAGTGCTGGCCTGTTTGTTGCTATGAGGATATTTCACGGACTTAAATTATGATCACATTGGCTGCATCCAAAGCTGATTACATCTGTAATCAGCTAAGGGGAGTGTCTTCTGCAATGAGTGATGCTTAGTCTAATCACCAGAAGGCTTTTAAGGAGGATTCAGAAAAGACAGGCTCTCTTCCTGCTTCAGCCAGCCAGCCTCTCCTGTGGACTTCATCCAGACCCTTCATTGGAGTCACCAGCTTCACAGCCTGCTCTACGGATTTTGGACTCTTCCCACCCTACAGTTGCCCAGCCAGCCTCTCCTGAGAGTTCATTGAGGACCTTCATTGGAGCTGCCAGCTCCTGGCCTGCCCTACAGACCTTGGACTTTACATTCCCACGGTTACGTGAGACACTGTTATAAATTTCGTATCTATGGCTAGCTCCCGCTGATTCTGTTTCTCTAGAGAACCATAGCTGCTACACACAATAACACATTGTGTTGATCTGGTACATTTATATACCAGATATAAAGAAAGCATATCTTTATAATTGTACTGTTAGATATAGTCCACGGTTTACCTTATGGTTTACCCGGCAGGGGTGGGGGTGTGTTTGTGGGGTTGTGTGTGTGTGCACTGACCTCCTGTCCTGGTTTGGGTTCAAAAGGGGCCAGAGGAAGAGCCATGGGCATAGGGAACCGTTGTAACTCCGGGTTTCTTTTTGTCTCAAATCACTAGAATGTTTTGTGCAAAAGTGTACAGCGGTTTCAACTATGATGTTCCCAACTCCTTCTATTTGGCAACCACGGATCCACACGTCCCAGGGCATGGGGAGGCAGGCGTAACTGCAAAGGCGTGGGAAGGCCAAAGCTGAGCCGTGGAAGCTGGGCGCTTCCGGGGCTCCAGCAGAGGTCCTGAGGGGCGCCCTCCCTCCAAATCAGCAGACAGGAAAACACAATGACCCATGAGATTATTTGCCATCATAGCTGTTTATTTCCCCCTTTTGTCTATTTACAGAACTTTCAGGAGACTTTTCAGAAACATAAAAATTTTGTTTCTTCTTACTTTTACTTTTTGGAGTCAGGGACTGGTCAGGGTCTCATTTCGGGTGACAGTGTTCATTTAACGAGGACAAAGAGAGCCCTGGATGATCGTGCCAACGAGGCACTCAGCTTCCTTGGGTGTTGGTTCTCTTCTTCTCCTTTCCAGTTCCAGAATGTCCCTGCTTTGGTCCCAGGCCTTCCCCAGGTGGATCTGGTGCCAGGGAAACAGCAAAAAGGTGGCTGGGGGCACTGGCAGCCTTGGCTGCCCTATGAGAAAGCCCCTGATAACAGGCCCCACTGCCAGCTGTGCTCCATTTGCTCACCTTGTGCAAGGGACCCGGCGGATGCAGTCCGGCCAGATGTCGTGTGCAAAGGTTTCATGTCAATTGAGCCAACAGAGATGACCCTGACGAAGTTGGAGCGTTTCACAGCTTGCCACATCTGAGAGATATAGTAACGCCCTCCCCCTCCCTCCCCCCTCCCTCCCTCCCCTGTAGACCCAACACTGGTAATATAGATTTTCATATCGATCACAGGATGCTACACAACAGACACGAACGCACCACGCTTTCAGGAGGACAAGTCACGACTTCCTTTGACGCTGGGCTGTGGAGGAGCTAAGGTTTACTGCACACAGCACTGCAGCATGCCATGCAGGTGGGAGCTAAGTGACGGCATCTGTTAGTTGGCAGCGCGGAGGGTGAGCTCGTCTACACACAGAGTAAGGAAACCTCCTTAGGAATGGCCACGGTCTCAGCAAAACTCGGTCTAGCTGTGCCAGGGCGTGCAGCCTTGCTCCCCACAAGATGACACAGCTTGTAAGAATACAGTGGACTAAGCTCCACTAAGACCCAGCAGATCATCTGTTCCCTCTGCAACGGCACCCCGCACTGGCAGAGGGAGCGGTCGAGAACTTGGGAGGAAATGGATCACATGTCCCCACCATAAAACACCCCTTTGGAAAGAGTGGGGCGTCCTTCCCACGGTAGCGGCGAAGAAAGCATTCTAGGTGCGAGTCAACGCGACAGCTGGTGTGAGGCCAAAGGGGAGGGGGGCAAGGAATAAATTGGGGGTGCTCCATCTCAAACTCAGCAAGGACCCCCCCCACTTCCAAAGAATGAAGGACTGAACTTCCATGTTCTCCCACATTGGCTCTGTTCTTCATACTTTACTCAAGGTCCAAATTCTCCTTCACTCCAAGCACTCAGATTGGCTGGGGCTGGGCCAGGCTCCAATGGACATTTCTAGAGTCGGCAGGTATGAGTGGGGTGGGGGGGAAGCAGACAGCCAGGGGACGGGGACAGTTGAGGTCGGGGCTTGACAATGCTGACGACACATCACACACAGGACACGACAAGGGGAGATCTGGCAACTTTCAGGTTAAAACGCCCAAGTCCATGGCTCGGAACTCGTGGAGTTCTAGGTCCCGGGAAAGCTGTCACTGCCAGACCTCCACCTCGCCTCGCCACTGAACCTCACAGAGTGAGTGTCTCAGTAGACTTCAAACTGGTCTTAATGCAGCACATTAGGGCAAGATATTCTTTTTAAGTTATATTATTATATCTAGCTATATGGATCTATAGAGATATTTACAACTGGTCTCTACCCTTCCAATGTGCCCTGAGGCCTGCCAGTACACTTCTACCAGATACGTCTTCCTAAAACCCCCTTGGCCCAATCTCCTTATAACCCCATTTCACCCCACATGGGCTGATCAGCCCTGCAAGGCCAGAGGTCCCAGCATATATTTCCTGTACTCACAGATTGGGTACAAAGATCCTCTTGGGTCCTTGAAACCCATATCTCAACCCGTCAGTTTAGGCCCCAGAAAACAACATTGGAAGCTTTCTCTCTCTGTGAGGATGGCTGGAAAGAAAGAGGCAATCGGTGACATTCCAGTGGCAACTTTCCGGCATTTAAAAAGCTGTCTTACAAGATGTGTGTGTGTGTGTGTGTGTGCGTGTGTGTGTGAGAAGAGAATACAGGGGTGAATGTGCATGCCTGGGTGTGTTTCTGTATATACCCATAAGGGCAAGTGCCCACGTGTGGGTACGTGTGACTGTGCAGATGTGTGTATGTGTATCTGTGTGAGGTTGTCTGCTTGGTGCTGGGTGTGTACAAGACCTGCTGCTGGAGGCAATCACTCCAAACCTGCGACCCCCCTCCCCAGGCACCTCTGGTCCTCAGCAGCTGGCTGCCTAACGCCCTGGACCTTTCCACCGTATCACCCCACCTGCCTGCCGCAGCAGCACCTGCACGTGCATGGGGCTCACAAGGGAACTGAAGTAAAAGGATGAGTTATGGAGGCTATGTACAACCCTCTCTCCAGTTCTCTGGCCCTCCCATCCCACTGGCAACCCCATCTTTCTATTTGCAGGGCATGTACCGGACTCTCTCTCCAGCCTTTGTTATCCATCAACATGTCCCTCCAGGACAAAGCAAAACGCTCAGCACACTCAGCCTATCCTACATCAAGGCACTTCCCGGAATTACATTCGCATCGGAAATCTTCATGGCCTTTCCATCAGCTGGTGTTACCTTCCTCCACTGCCTGGGTGACCAACCGTGACTGGAGTCCCCGCTTCCACACAACCTCACCCCCAAATCCCTTCTATCCAGGAGATAGCTCGGCTGGGTGGAGGGAGGCGAAGAGAAGTGGATGGGAACCGGGAGGTACTGCTCCCTGGAACAGGGAATTGGGGTAGAACAGTTAACCAGCCCGGCCAGATAGGGCCCTCCTTATACAGGAACAGGCTTAGGGGATGATGGTGGTTCTACAAGGGCCACCAGCAGGGAATATGTAGACTTTCAGGTGCATTTCCATGCACGCCCATTCAAACCAGGTAAACACACACACCCAGAGAACATACCCACCTGTCTGCACCCCAGCAGGCACATCAGTCACAAACTTCACAGGGGTGTGCACGCATATGTGTATCCACACGTTGTTATATATACACTTTATATACACTAATGTAGATTTACACCACTATACACAGAGCTATACAGCTTCTCAGAGGGTTGAATGTGCACGCAGACCTACCTTGATGCATATACACACACCCAGGTATACACAGAAACACGAACACAGAAGCATAGTGCAAAGGGAAGGTGGGGTGGGGGGGGAGGGACTGCCTAAGGGAGGAAGCAGGGACCCAGGCTGAGTGCTTGGAGCTGCCTGGCGAGTTGGAGTGCAGGCCAATCCTCCTTCCTGTAGGAGTCCTGCTGGGGGGCAGGGCCCAGGTTCTATGCTCTCTGTTCCTACTCATTGGCTGGCCACCAGCCTCTTCCTGCAGAAAGAGGTCTGGGGCCTGGCAGACCAGCCGAAGCTGTGGGAGCACCCCCTTTATAAAAAGGGGGATGGAGGAAAGGGATGTGTGTCCAAGGAGTGCCTCAGCTCAGAGTTTGTGGAAAAGAAGAAGGAAGAGCAAGTGGGGTGGCTTCTCAAGCATACGACAAAAAACGCTACCTTTTCCTGGGAAGGCAATGTGCTCTGCTTTCTGGGGCTCACAGGTGCAGTGATGTGATGGGTCGGTGAGCAGGTGGACACTCACTCTGCACCAGGCCAACAAAAAGGGTTGGGATAGAGGCCCAAAACCAACTGTTCTAACCCTGGGCTTCAGTTCTGTGTTCTCGCCCTGCGTGACTCATGGGCCACTTGGCAACCGCCAGATGTGTGGAGCCCCTGTCATCAAGCATTCTGAAGCAGAACTTTCAACTCCCCCCTACCCCGAGCCCAAAGATGTCAGCTCCAACCCGGGATCACTCCCCAAGTCCCTGCTGGAGACATTTCACCCTGTACCCCCACCCTGCCCCATGGCAGCACACTCAAACTATGACAACAGACAAACAGTGGGGGGAAAGGCACTTGCAAATGGTCCCCAGGTCTTCTTTGGCCAGGCCCATTCCAGGCCATGGCTAGCCCTTTCCCTGGGGACCCCAGCCCTGCTCAGTTTGACATTCTCACAAACACCCCAACAGGGAGTGAGCAAGGACCAGGCTCCCTAGGAGGGAAAACAGCAGGAAAAAATTAATGGGAAAAAAACAATCCAACAGCCCCCCCAACCTCCTCCTCTCTGTCCTGGAAACATTTCCAGGGGCTTCTCTGTGCCGAGCAGCTGTTGGAAGGCTTCTCAAAGGTGCGCATCTTCTAGTAGGAAAGGAAAACCGAGATGCTGTTTACCCCCCGGCTCCTCCTCAATCCCTTCCTTTCCAACCACTCCCCACCGCAGATTTTATAAAGAGCTCTGGAGAACGCGTTTGCCTTCCCTGGTAGCAGCAACTCCGAACGAGGAAAGAGAAGCAGGAAGAGCAGCGGAGCTGCAAGGAGCTGCGGAGGGAGCGGTGCGACACTAGTGGATGTGGTACGCCCAGTAGGCGATGTTGAACACCCCGAAGGCGAGAGGGAAGAGGAAGCGGGACCACAGGTCGATCTTCGGGACGTAGTCAGGGTTAAAGAGCTTGGAGGACAGCCCTTTGCTGAACGAGCACCCGGGGCTTGGGGGGCGGCTATCATCAGACTCGGAGCCACTGTCCTCCCCTTGGCTGCAGGCCAGGACATCGTCGTCCCCGTCGAGGCTGCAGATGTCGGACTCGGTGCGCTCGTCGAGGCCCAAGCAGCCACTCTCCGTGTGGTCGTCGTGGTCGTCGTCGTTCAAGCTGCAGATCTCGTCCAGGTCCCAGCTGGCGGCCTGTGCACGCCTCTGGCCGGGGCCCAGCCGAGGCCTCCCGACGCGGCTGCGGTCGCGGCTCCCCTCTGAGCCCGAGCTGTCATCCCCGTCGCTTGGGCCGCGGCTCTCGGCATGGCTGCGGGCCTCGGCACGGTTGCGGACCTTGGGGCTGGGGACACCCTCAGCAGTCTTTACGCTGTGGAACAGGCCGCTGTAGCTGCAGAGCACCTGCTCCGAGGTGGAGGGGAGAACGCTCAGGCTGTCTTCAATGGCCAGCTGGGCCTGGCCCGGGATGGAGGAGAGGGAGCCGAGGCTTTCCGAGGAGGCCGGCCGGGCCCGCTCTGGGGTGGAGGCCAAAGAACCGAGGCTTTCCGGGCTGGCCAGCCGGGCCTGCATCGGGATGGAGAACAGCGAGTCGAGGTCGTCTTCCAGGTCGGCCAGTTCATCTTCTGAAGAGAACATCATCACTTTTAGGTGGTCCATATGGATCTGTACCAAGGGGGATGGGTGCGGCAGGGGGCTTTGTCCAGCAGCCTCTTCTCCATGCTGGGAGGCCCTCTCGATACTTGCAACGATGTCATCCAGGTCTTCAATGGGCAGGTCGATCTCCTGGGGTCCCTCGTGCTCAGGGGACTGAGGAACAGGACCAAGAAGAGGCTGTCAGCCATGGTGGCCGCAAGGCCAGTGTCCTCAAGGAGGAGTGGGGTGGTTGGACACCAAGATCCCACTCTCAGCCAAAGCCTTGGCGTGTTCTTGGAACACGGGGTTGGAACGGCCAGGGAAAGCCTGGTAGGTGGGCCAGCCTCTCCGGCCAGCTGTCTTTCCCCTTCAACTCCCTGCGCCCCCTTCCCCGGGCCCTGGCAGCATGCAACACACACCCCAGGCTTTGGGGAAATCTAGCTCTGTGACTACGGACATCGGGCCTCGGAGGTCAGGCCCTTCGTCTACAAAGGAGTAACCAGAAGCGGTCCCACCTCTCTGTGATCTGGGGTCCTTGGGGGGATTTACGGGGTCGAGGGTGGGGTCTGGGGGCAGACGATTGTCTGTCCAAAAGCCCAACCTGGCCCTCTGCCATCAGCACTTCCTGGAAGCGGTAGCGCCAAAGGCGGGTGGACCTGTGTGCCCTCCTGCGTTGCCGGTGGTAGTGCCGGGGTCCCTCGCTGTAGAAGAGGTAGTTGACGTAGACGTACTCCATCAAGGACAAGAACACAAAGAAGAGGCACACGATGATGTAGATGTTGATGGCCTTGATGCACGCGACCTGGGGGAGGTTTTCCCGCAGGTAGGAGTCAATGGTGGTCAGGATGAGCATCGAGGTCAAGCCTGGAAATGACCGGGCACAGCCTTAGCCTCCTCTGGTGGCTGAAGTTCTTGGCGAGGCACTGGGCCCGCATCCGTCGGGACCGGGTCGCCCAGTGGTGTCAGAGCTACGGGAAGGCCCGGAGGGCGGGGTCCTCTCTGCTCCTCCCAGCCCATCTTTCAACCCAGCCTCGAGGGTTCAATGCCCGCCCATAGCTCTGACACCAATGGGTGCCCCCAGTCCCGTCGCATCCCATGATGGCCCCTTTTGCCTTTAGGCCCTTGCTGCTAAGTGAGATGCCACCCCTTGGGAAAAGGCAAGAACCAGAAAAATACTACCAATGTAAAGGTTTAGTTTGGAATCTGTCCCTAAAGAACAAGGCGGTGGCACCTGTCCCCAAGATGGATCCCTCCTTGGTACTGCTCTAAGACACCCAGTGGCTCCCCACTGCTTGAACACAGAATTCCAACTGCTTAAACAGGAATTTCCAAGTTATCCCAAGTCTAGCCAGGCTATCTTTCTGCTGCCTCCACACCTCTCTGCCAGGTATCCTGTGGCTTAGTCCCATTTAACGAAGCTATCCTCTCTACGGGAATGCCAAGTGTCATGTCTTGGCCTTCTCCAACTCCTCAAAACCCAGCACAGCCTCTTTCCTGGTGCACTTTTTCGCCACCAAGACCTGGGGCACTTCCTCTTCTGTCCCCGCCTTCCCCTAGACCCCACCCCCACCCCCGAGCCCTTCTCCTCTGGAAGTCCTATGCCAGCCTTGCGGGGCCAGCTGGCTTGGCGTGTTGCTTTGCCACCACTGGCTGCACTACATTTCTGCCTTCATTTGCTGCCTTGTCCATTCATTCCAGTATTCAAAAAATAATGAATTCTGGAACCTTGGGCCCCCCACACCAGGGTGCCACCCCAGGGCCTTTTCCTGAGCCATCTCATAGGTTAGTCTCCTGGCTGGGGAGGGGGCTTGGCTGCCTGAGCACCTGCCTAGGCACTCGCTGCTCCAAGAACTCCTTCCCCATTCTCCCACTTCCCCCAGCCTGAGCAAAATGACCCAAACCCATCCCGGACGCCAGGGCAGGACCTACCAACTGTGACTCTGGCCGCAGAGGAATCATGGTTCATCCAAAACGAAACCCAGGAGAGAATGGTGGTTAGCACCGTGGGCCAGTACACCTGTACCAGGTAGCTGTCGGCTGCCCTCTGGACTTGGAAGCTCAGGATCAGGCGCATGTAGGAACCTGCAGGGGGACACGCTACTGGGCCTCAGGGCGTCTGTGGGACCAGGCTTGGGGATAGAGACGGAGGGACGGTTCAGCCCCTAAGACCCCATCCAGAGGAACCGGCCCTGATGGCTGCACCAGCAGGCCAGTGATGATGGCGTGGCTTAGCAGGCTCACGTGGCACGGTGGCTGGAAGCTAATCCATTTCCAGCTTCCACTGCTCGACTCTGGCCTTCCCATGCCTTCACACATACACCTACCTGCTCGTGCCCTGGGACGTTTGGATCCATGGTTGCCAAATGGAAGGGAGGTGGGGTGGGGCGGGGGGAGGC
>PVIY010037836.1:0-24361 GCA_004026745.1 Myrmecophaga tridactyla | reverse complement strand
CTTGGGGACCCATAGAGGGGCTGGTTGGGGATACTTCCTAAAACTTTTTCGCAGATGACTCTGCCTAGTTGGTCTCCCCGCCACGATTCCTAGCACCTTCTCCCATCTCTTTCTTAGACATCCTCCCCAACCCCCATTCTAGGCTCCGAAATCTTCCAACTCGCCTGCCCTGCAGAAACTGGCCTAGCTGTAGATTTCTGGACGCCCGGAATGAAATGGGCGTGGGGGGCAGAACCGTGGCTCTGGACTCTGAAGAGAAGGATGCTGACCAGTGGGGCCTTATCAGTTTCAGTTCTCAAGGGACCGGGTAGGGGATTCAAAGGAGGATTTAGATTGCCATAGGGCCATCTGTTGATTAGCAGTTTTCCTTGGAGGTTGAAAAAAGTGCCGGTATGGGTTTTTTATTGGTTGACCAAGAGGTGACCAGTGAGGACATTGCAATCGTAAGTAAACAGACTAAATTCTCACTGATCCATTCATTTACTCTTGGTGTCAGCGTCCAAAATTCTCAGTAGCACCGGGAGTGGGAGGTGGGGGTGTCTTGGGAATGGGAAGAGGTTAATATTCCTGAATTCGTTTTGGATAACTTTGAGCCCTTGACCTGAGTTTCATTCCTACCACTCTGATCACTTAGCACATTTCTTAGGATTAAGGGTCAATTAATGCTTATCTGAAGAGTTGCTCCTGGTGTGGGACAATGCCACTTTTTATTTAAAAGAGTTCTGCAATCTATGAAAGCCTCTTTATGATGTTTGTTTTGTTGTCATTTTGTTTTTTTTACACCTAGAAATTGTATGTACAATTAAGAGGAACTGTATTGCCTCAGCTCTTATCAGGGTGCTCAACTCTGGTAAATCGTATATAAATTGTATTTAAAACTGGGATTTGTTACCAGTTGCTGTACTTTGTATATAGAATTTTTATAAATTGTATGCTTCAGAAATAATTTATTTTTAAAAAGAAATTAAAAAGTTTTAAATCCACATCCATATTATACCTTTCCCCTCTGGAATGTACAGAATCTGTTTGTCACCAGGGATTGAGACTACAGTCCATTGTGAAAAGTGCCCTATTTAGTCTAAATGTACAGTGTATTTTATAGATTTGAAGTTAACATTCTTATTTTCAAAAGAATTTATGGACATTGTAGAAATGTATAAATGCATTTCCAAACTGCCTTAAACATTGTATTTTTATAGACATCGTTTTAAAAAAAAGTTATGTTTTAAATAACTATGGCTTTGTGTATTTTTTTGTTTTATTAAAATGTGTACATCAGTAAAGAGTTTTAAATAATGAATACGGTGCAGTTCCTTTGCGGATTGTGGTTAACCCAATAATGGGTTGGGGGAGGGGGCACAGAGAATCTATCAACCATCAGCTGAAATTAAAATACAGTACAAGACAAGAAATAAGGACTATTATATCTGCCTTTAACTTAATAAACAATTCGACATCTGTAAATGAGGCAGTTAAAAAGACATAATTGACTGGCCTCCACTGCTTTTTCAGTTTGTTGAGAGAATTCACACAAGGGGCTCTCCTCTACATAATTTGGCTAACCCAGACATGGCATTTCCCAGTAGGCCCCCCCACCTTACTCTGGTAACCCCTCATCCCCACCCTCCCTCCAAATACCCCACCGCCACCAGGATTGTCCTCTCCAGCTCCTAAACATGGTCATACAAACTTGTCAATAACATCTGTTACCAATGGGTCTTAGGAAACCTGCAAGACAATACTTCAAAGTCATTTTCACACTTGTGGTGAAAAAGTACAAAATTTTGTTACAAAACATTCAGGCCGGACACAAGTAAACATACTGGGGAGAGGGACAATTACCAGAACTTGTAATATTGTTGTGAGGAGTTAGTTGTTTAGCAGTGGCCTAAAGGCTGGGTTCCTGCCAGAGCTACTGATCTACACTCAAACGCCCTTAGATAAATAATTACACTCTTAAGCTGTGTCGAGTGCTGATGCACTTGACCTTGTAAATAGAAATGTTTGCAGTAGGAATAAACTCCGGCATTGGAAAATCTTTTAAACATTAACACAAAAGAGAGCGCTCTGTCCTCTGGGGATTGGAGCCTGAACCTCGCCAAGCTAGGCACTTGCAAGGGGGAAAAAAGTTTATTTATCTTCTATTCCTGGTGTTTATTTAAAGCTTTTCATTTTAAACGCGGTGATTGGAAGGCAAGTCAGGAGTTTAAAAGTCACCACAAATAAACTTTGTCTGAGGGGTCGACAGATTAGCAAGATCTCGTGTCTCTTTATTTGATACTAACATGTTCTGAGAAAACATAACCAGATTTCTCTGCTGCCTAAAGTAATTAACAAAGCTCTGCCCACCCACCCCCCCTTCCAACTTCCTCCACCCGCTCTCAGACCCTACTTTCCAGGTTTCTTTTGCCTTTAGCTTACTCTTTGCCTAACTTTTAGGGAAGGCTTTGAGGACTTCTCGGTGGACCTAAAACCAAGATTCATATATGCATAGAGTTAGAGAGCCTAAGATAATTGTAGTATCAAGCCAGTACCTCCGAGGCTGGTGTGTGGGGCCCCTTCACCTGAATGGTTGAGTAAACATATTGTTAAAACAAAGCTGAAAGCGTTGTTTCTTTGGGAAGAGAACAAAGGGTATTCCAAGGGTCTTGTAAATGAAATCAGCTTTCTTTACAAAAATGATGAGTTAGCAATCCTTCTGTGCTTGGCCATAAAAAAAATATTTAAATCATCTCCATTGCCTGGTATTTTAACACTTGGTCTAAAAAGTTAAGTCTTTGTCACAAGTAAAAGGCCCAGTTTTTCCCCAGGAAGAAGTAAAAGGCCCGTTGGTGCTAGAAAAGGCCCGATAATTAACTGCTACAATAAACTCATGACTTGATTTTACAGGGACCTGTCAGAAGCATCTGCCTGGAATAAATCAACACAGTTCACTCTTGGGAAGAGAGGACACGAGTCTTTATGCTTTCTTCCTTGAAGAAAGTGAACACTGATCGGCGGTTCATTTTAATTTAAGCAATTATACATGGGAACCCCAGGGACTCCCTCTTTCCCCCTTCAAACCTACTGGATGTTGGAACAGTTCGTTGGGAATTTAGGGCCAAAGGCTGTTGGTTATGGGATTGCATGTTGCCATCGGCTTCTGGGCAGAGAAGATTTTTACAGATGTTGACATCTGTAATGTCTCATGCTCTCTGGGGAGCCTTTGGGAATTTGGGGCATTTGGCAGTCTCACAAGTCTCATGGAGAATGCCCAGAAGTACCATTAATGAAAGAAAGGGTATCTTTGGCTTTTCCTGGGGAATCTCTAAAAGCACCCCACTTCCAGCAGAAGTCTTCCAGGAGGCGAGAAGCTCAATCTTTGGATTTCATGTAGAATCATGGGTCCTCGCAGTCTTTTTCATTTTCCCAGTTAGCAGGTTTGAATTCTCAGTGACAGTGTATTTGTCTTTGGAGGCACTTCAGTGACAAATGTTTAAGGGAGTGTGGGACAATGGTGGAGAACAAGGAGGCAGTTCATTGAACTGACAGTGACCATACAGTAAATAGAAGGAGGTTCAAGCTTCACTGCTCGCCCAAGCACACAGCAAAGCTTTTGTATATAACCACAATGATGGACATAGCATAAGGTCTCTGTTTATTTTTAACAATATATATAGCAATGTGTGTGAGCAATACACATATGTAAAGGGGAAAAATGGTTGTCAGGAAGTAAATTCTTGCACCAAGTAGCAGGCTATCCCTCTCCTTGGCAGGAGTCACACAAATATCCACAAGCAAGGGAGCAGCTCCTGACCCAAACTTAAGGATAGTCACTCTCTAATATATCTGGGGTGCCCCTCAGCTCTCCAGATGGGGTCTCTCTGGGTAAAGTCCTAGACCTGGAACCAGTAAGTCTCTACTTTGAGGAATCAAGAGAAACCTCACGCAATGGGGATCTCTTCCTCAATACTCTTTCCCCCTCCACACACTCTCACCCAACCCCAGCAATGTTCCAGGAACGTTTTATAGTCAAGAATAAAAAAAGGGTAAAAAAAATGCCATGAGAACTTTTGGAGACATCGAATGCTGGACTGAAAAGCTTTATATACTTTGAAGCTTTGGTTTGGGATTATTCACTTCTTGGGTTCCTTGTAGAAGTTCTCTAGCATCGCTTCCTGTGTGCCTTTTCAAACCTGCGAAAGAATAAGTATACATGATTTGCTTTTGACCTCTCACACCAAGGAACATCAGAAACATTGTCCATTGACCCCATTTCCCCCAGCTACCCAAAGCAAGGTTTCGGGGGGGGGGGGAGCCTGGGTTTCGAATGCCTATGGCTGAGTTGCATTTACAGTGGCTCTCCCAACCTAGTGAGTTAAGTGAAGTCGGACCGTTACTGTATTCTCCTTGAGGGATTGCCTCTGGTAGACAGTTGAAAAGGTTCACCCTTGACTCTCTGAATGACATAAGTAATGTGCTATTAGCATAAATACCTTCTAAGGCATCCATTTAATCAATTTCTTAAGTAACAGAATGTTCTACTACAAAATAGTAGACTGTATACACTATATTTTGGCACAAAGATGGTCATTCTCCCACTAGTAACCAGGGGCTCTAAATAAATGATTTCAACAATGTTTTATTAAAGGACGACAAGAGCCCTCAAGCTGCCTTAATCGGGGAGAAGTCGAGTGGCACTTTTGTTATGGAAATGTTAAGCACATAATAGCACAGCCAAACAATGTACAGCCACTTCATTCTTTCAGCCATGCTGACACCTCTTAAAGAGGAACTGCAGGGAAGGATGTGGGAAAGATTTGCTTTCCGAGGAAGCTTTCAGCTAATATTTCGGAGGGCTACCTCCAAACCCTGTGTTATATGTATGGAAGAGAAGCGTGAAGGGCCGCTGAGAGGCAGAAAGTGTTTCCTCCCCTTATCTTGGGAGCATGGGTCCCATAATCAACTGAAATGTCTACTTTTTGACATGGCCCTTGTCAAAACAATTTCTTTGGTGAGTTTGAAGTGTTACGAGTTCAAACTTATAAAACTGATCAAAGATTGGCTTACACTCGGTGGTGCTGGTGTATATTGTACGTCGCTATGGCTTGTCCTTATGCGGGCAGAATATGGCTTCGCGTCTCCAACAGGTGAATGAATGCACACAGCATCATCAAGGGCATCTTCAAACTGCAACAATAAATAAAATATCTGTTTCCACACTTGATGGGGAGCCCCTGTTTTCCCTGGTAACAAATATGTCTTCCTACAAGTTTACTTCTACATGTAAATTTTTAAAATTCTCTATGATAATTGTGGTTCCTTGGAGAGTGGAATGAGGTAATATCTCACAACTACATCCCATTGTCTATTTTATTGCCGAATGGATGTTACTAAGCACCAGAATAAGAAAGCTTTCACTCCAGGAAGATTGTGGCCTTTCCTATAGACATCTCTTTTATGAAAATACCAAATATCCAACTTTCAGTTTTAACCACTTGACTTCTTACTTGTCTATTTGAAGCATGCTTCTGGTAACAAAGATCAAAGTAAGGCTTCGTATGACTAAAACTTATGTCTGTTATCCTGTAGAGAGGCACAAAAAGTGCATTTGGTTCCACCAGGCTTTATTGAGAGTTTACTACGTGCTGGGGATTCCAGTGTGAATATGACATGGTCTTGTCCCACAATGAACCACAGTAAGGTCAGGGAGACAGACACGCATAGGTACTTTAATATCAACTCGTGCGCACGGAAAACGCAGCCCTAATGTTGGGTTTAGGAAAAGCTTCTTGGAAAGCTATGCCTAAAGTCAGAAATGGTAGTTTGCAAGGAGAAAGAGGGGAAAGACATTTCAATTGGAAGGAGCAGGATGTTCCAAGGCATCCAGGGATGGAACAGCAGGGAGAGTGCATGTTCATTTCTTGCCACCAAAGTACAAAGTAAGGAATAGCAAGGATGGGGCTTGAAAGAGAGTTTATACCAGGTCGAGGAAGCTTTAGATGTCATGCTAGATAGTGCCTTTGTCCTGCATAGGGTACTTAATGGGGGATACTGGGGAGTTCCCAGTGGAAATCTCCACGGCTTTCCCATCTGGCATAGAGTACATGATGATTTTAAGGCCAAAGGCAGGGAGAACAATTAAAAGGCTAGTACAGTGGTCCCATGGACAAAGGCCAGGGATTGGACTAGAATAGTGGCAGGAGGGGAGAAGAAGTCAGATTCCAGACTCCACAACTGGTGAAATGTAGAGAAGGGAGGCTAATAGGAATGCTAGGTTTCTGGCTCAGACGATTGGGTGGATGGTCTCATCTTTGGCCATGGAGGAAGAAAGGTTGGAGGGCAAGTGGTGTTTGAGGACTCATTGGACATCCAGTTGGTGATGTCCTGCAGGTCCGAAACTCTGGGGAGAAGTCAGGCTTGTATTAGAGGACATGGTAAAACTTGGAGAAGGGCACACCCCAAAAAAGTACAGAGAAAGAAGTGCAATGGGCAGAGGCAAGCTGCCCAGAAAAGGAAACTGAGATCCATGAGGGAAGGTCGGAGATGTCGGAAAAGAGTCAGGAGAGAGAATAACAAAGTTTCTCATTGTGGACAACTAAATCTTAAAATACTGATTACTATGAACAATTCTTAAAAAGCAAGATGGTTTCAGTGAATTTTGGGGGAAATATAAATAAGCAAAATATTTTTCATTATAAGAATATTAATAACCATAATATGCATAATCATAATCATAACTAACTCTGGGAAAATAAAAATTTCTGAAATTATTCCACTACATTAAAATAACATTGATCATATTATGGTGACTATAATAATAATGACATTACTGAGGGATTATGATGCGGCAGGCGCAGTACTGAGCACCTAGTATGTATTACATCATTTAATCATTGTAAAAATTTTATGAATAATAATAATTATTACTATTTGTATTACAATCACCATTTTACAAATTCTCTGGCATGGCAGGCGAGAACACCGCCACTGAGCCACCGTGGCCCACCTTTATTTATTTTTTTTTGGGGGGGGAGGGTGGGGCATAAATGTATTTTGAGAAAGGAAAAAAATAAACCACATTTAAAAAAAAACAGGAATAGACAAAGAAAAGGTGTGATCATTTTTTAATAGAGGAGGTATGGTTGTGTTACAGAACACAAGAAGTGAGATTCAGTAAACTGGCTTTCTAGAGTTGGCTCACATGCCTTGCAGGCAGCTGGGTTCACTATTTAGTCCGCTGCCATATCCTTAGTGCCTAGCATGATGCTTGACCAATAGTAGGTACTCAATAAATATTTATTGATGAATAAATGAATGACCTCTTGATGCCCTTCTTGATCTTGGGATTGATTGTTTCCTCTTTTGTAAATTTCTGCTTTACCATTATTGAGTTTATTCTTTATTTTCCTTTATTCTTTTCCAGTGTTCCTGAGCTGGAAAAGCTCATTTATTTTCACTTTTTTGTGTGTTCTAGTAAGTTCTTTTCTGAAACGCTGCTTTTTCTTCTGTGCAGCTTTTAGGGCACATCCAAAAGGCTTAGATATGCTCACCTCTAATGGAATCCATTTCCAAAGAGTACATAGTTCCCATTTTTATTGTCTCTTTAGCTTCAGAATTATTTAGATTGTTTTAATTTTTTTAATTTTTACTTATTTATTTTTTGTATGCTGTATGATGGGGTCACATTTCATTATTTTTCCTTGTGAGCGTGTCGTCATTGCAGCACCATTTGTTGAAGTTTTGTTTGTTTTGCTTGTTTGTTTTTGGGGAAGTGCATGGACCAGGAATCGAACCCAGGTCTCCCGCATGGCAGGTGAGAATTCTACCACTGAACTACCTTTGCACACCTTATGTTTTAAATTTTTAGATGTTACTTTCTCATTGTATAACATTTTGCTCAATGAACATGGAGTTTCTCTTTTTGGCAACTCTGTGCCATTTCAGTATGGCTATAACATGATCAAATGTAGTGACTGTGTTAGTGTTCTTCCTTACAACAGTTTAGCAAATGAATTATCTTAATTCGCTATAGTTCCTTTTTTGGTTGTTTTCTGAAAAAGGTATGTTACATCTGTTAAACCTTCTCACTGCTCTACTGTGAATTGTCAACTTTTCTTGGTTTTGAGTATATATTTTGAAGATGTAGGCTTAATTGCATTTAGGTAAATGACTTTCATTTTTAAAGAGTATATCTTTAACAATATGAAACATTCCTCTTTATTTTTTTAATAATTTTTGTCTTTAGTTTTATTTTGTCTAATAATAATGTTGCAATTACAGCTTTCACCTTGTTAATTTACACTTTTTTTTTAAATAAATTTTTCTTTTTCTGATTACAGGTTAATAATGCCTGTAATATCTGTTGAAAATTTAGAAGATACAATTAATCACAAAGAAGAGAATAGAAAGCACCCATCATAAAGATAACCAAATACATTTATATATAACCTTTCGATATTTTCTATATATTTAAACAAACTCAAAATATACATATTATTTTACAACTTGTTTTGTCATATATATCCTTTAATACTACTTCAGGGAGTAATATAGCTTCTTAAATCCCTTGAGGAATGTTTTCAATCTTTTTAATGATCTTTTATTTTAGGTATGTTCTTGTAAAGAACACACAGGGTGAGCTTAGTTTGTTCAGCTGATTGGTATTATTTCTTTAGTTGGTTGGTTGGTTGATTGGGACAATTGTTTTTAAGCCAATGGAAGTCTTAATCTTTTTGTGCTCAATTTTAATCAGTTTACATTTATTATGATTACTGGTTTGTTTCTATTTATTCTTACCAATTTAATTTATATTTTAAATTTACCATGCTTTCTTGCTTCTTTTCTTTTTATCTCACTTGAATTGTCTTTGTTGGATTCACATGCTTTCTTGTCTTTGTTTTGCTACATTTCCTCCCTCTAATGGTTTGGAAGGTATTAATAGCTAATAGCATTTTTAGTTTCTCCTAGTGTATAGTCTAATACTTTAGTCCATTGTACTTCACCTTTTCTGTCAAGGTTAATCCGTTTGTATATCTGTTTCCTAAAGATGACTATTTTAATATCCTAGGCTGCTCTAAGCAAATGACATGAAATAGATCAGGTTAAACAATGGGAATTTATTCGCTCATGCTTTCAAGGACAGGAAAATGTCCAACTCAAGGCATCATCAAGGCAATGCTTTCTTCCTGATATGAGTTGCTAGCAATCTTGCCTCCTCTGTCATATGGCAAGGCACATGGTCACCAGACACCAGTCTTCTGGATTCTCCCTACTCATCCAGGTTTTTTGTTTTCAGCTTTTTGTTTCTGTGGCTTTCTCTTTCTTTGTTTCAATTTCATTATCTTATAAAGCACTCCAGTTACAGGATTAAGACCCATCATGATTGAGGTGGGACATACATTAACTGAAACAACCTCATCTAAATGTCCTACTTGTCGTGTGTTCACATCCACAGGAATGGATTAGATTTAAGAACATGTTTTTCTGGGGACATGCAGATTTAAACCACAACAATGAAAATCACTTTTACTGAAACCCTTCCCCCTCCCACTCAATTCTACCACCCTCCATATTGTATCATATAAATTGTTTGCTCTGGTTTGTTATTAATAGTTTTGTTGGCTTTCAATCTTATCATTACCAACACATTTAACTGGTTTCTTTCCTAACAACAGCCAAAAAGAAATAATCAATAATATCTGCCTTAGAGGATTGTTGTAAGAATTGGAGATACAAGGAAAGTACGAAACATCCTCATTTTACCAACTGGAACCAAAGTTCCGCTTAGGGAAGGAACAATATACTTAGGAAGAACCTTGATAAGTTGTGTGGAAGGTTTGTTGAGAGAGGCCCAAGAAAGGAAAGATTGAATGGAGAACACACAGAGATTAAGTATTTTTTTATGAGAAGTGAACTATAATTTGCAGTTGGGGAATCAGAAGTGAGAGGAGAGCAAGAAAGAGGAATGCAAGATAAGACAAAGTGATATAACAAGAGTCTGAAGCCAGGGGTAAAAGAAATGGTGGATGACTTACATAAAAGAAGGAATATAATATTCACTTTAAATTACCTGCTACATAGAACTTCCATATGTATCCCGCACTGTCACCTAGGAAATCCTCATAAAAATATGCCACACATTGCTACTCCTCACTGAATGCCTTTGATCTTTCTCAATGATGGGACAACATGGTTGAAGAAGCAAAGAACTTTGCCTCACTTTGGATTACTACTGGAATGGAGATACACAGATCCAAGATGCCAAGTGGAAAATGAGAGTGCAGGAAATTTGATTCAAGGTCACTGTAAAAAAATAATACCCCCAGAAATTCAGTGGACTGTTAGGAAGAATATAGGACTTCCTATAGTACCAGGTTCAAGCTACTCTAGTCTATATCTTAATACATGGGAGGAGATGTTCAATAAAAGGCAGCTATTACCTTCCCGGTGGTGACAACCTGTCCACGAGAACATGCTTCTCGCAAAGGATTTCTTTCACCCCTCTCCAGAAGAGGAGAAGGGAAAACACAAGAAGAGGTGCCTGGTACAGAGTCCCAATTCCTACTTCATGGATGTGAAAAGCCCAGGGTGCTATAAAATTGCCAGTCTTTAGTCGTGCACAGACAGTAGTTTTTTGTGTTGGCTGTTCCACTGTTCTCTGCCAGCCTACCGGAGGAAACAAGGCTTACAGGAGGATGCTCCTTCAGAAGGAAGCATCACTAAATGTACCCTGAAGCAAAATGAGTGGGGCACTACCCCAATAAACATTTTAGATACATTAAAAAAAAAAAGGCAGCTTTAGTATCACTAAAAAATGGAAATATCATCCCTACCTTCATCAGAGTCAAAATGCCAACAAAATGTGTTGATCCTTTGAACGTTCTCTGTGCACTATAGAGAATCATTCCAATATAAGATGCTGTCGTGATCACTGGAAGCCTAAATCTTGCTACCCTAATATCAGGGACAAGAGTCACCAAAATAGTTCTCTTCTTCTTCAGCTTCTGACTTAACCATTTTCCATTGGGGAGGGGGTGGCAAAGGTAGCTTTCACTGGTGATAAAATCTAAGGATTCTTTACGTTACTCCTGCATTTAACTTCCCTTGCTGAAACTCGTTTAAACATTCATTTTTCATTTCAGATTTATAAAATATCCCAGAGCCAAGCCAGATCTTTTGGAATAAATTCTATTTGTCAACTAGACACATTCCAGCCATGCCATCTGCCTTTAATTCATTTGTGTTGTCACCAGTAAGATGTTTCTCCCAGGAAGATAACATGCTTAGTCTTAAATGAGGCCTTAACCCTTACAAGCCATTCATTCACCCAGCTCTTATTAATCTCATGTGTTCCAGGAACTCTGCTAGATGCCATGGAGACAGTGTCATAGCTATCATCATCATCATCATCATTGATCAGCCAACAATAGCAGAGTCAAGGGATGGCATGGGGGGAGGGCTCTTCAGCCACCCACCACAGTTCTATCAACTCCCTCCCAGCCACCCAAATAAATATTGTCATGTTGCAGAGTTAGCACAACTTCAAGGCAAGTTTCCTCATCTCCCCTGCCAACCACATTGGTGCTCCAACGCTCCTGGATACAGAAATGTGGAGATATCCCTGGTATCAGCAATTCCTCCAGCCTCCTCTTTAGTTCCCCTGCTCCAGTCTTCACTCCTCTGGTTTCCCCAGTTTCTCTTCCATCGGTTCACTGCCCAATGCCACCTCCCACCTCGCCAGTTCAGATTGCAACTGGATTGGACAGCCTGCTCCACTCCTGACGTAGCTGATGTCCCCAGGGACACTTGTGCACCTGCAGAGTGACTGGGCCTGGCGGGGTCTCGCCGGGTGTGAGCACCCCTGATGTCTACTTGTCTAGGATGGGGGATTTGAAAAGAGGCTGGATTTAGAGGGGTGGAAGGGATGTGGTTGTTTTTTCATTTCTTTTGTTTGAAACTCTGGTACTGTTGGTATAATCTTTGGTTATGCTTCATTTATATAGTAAATGTATATAACATATATATAGTAAATGTATATATATAACATAAGTATGATAACCCTTCTAAGGAGGCACTTTCATTTTAGCAGGACTCTAAACTTTAACTCAATGCTTCCCCTGTTTAAGCGTGCGTGAAAATTATCTGGGGGAGCTTGTGCAAAATGCAGATTCTTGAGCCTCACTCTCATACCTTTTGAATCAGACTCCCTGAGGGCTGAGGTTGAGAATCTATGTAACTGACAAGAATCTCAAGGGATTCTATTGATCATACATTGAGGAACACTGACATGAGCTGAAGGGAGTTATGGGATTTTGTGCAAATTTTATTGGATGGAGTGGAGGCATCTTTGAGATACATTTATGAAATTGCCCTGTAGAAGCAGCAACCTTTCTAGCAACCATCTCAGAAAATATCGTTAAATTATTTATTATGTATCTTAAGCTAAAATGTTCTTATTATAGCACCACTCTCCACAAAACCCACACCATCATAGTTTAATGAAGTAGAAAAGTACTTCTAATTGGATTATTTCCCACACAAAGACAAGAGCCAAGAAGAACCAGGAAACGTTTATGTAGTAAACATAAATCACTCTTCTAGGGAGAGGCGAAAAAAAGCAGTGATTAAACAAGGCCCTGCTCTCACCACGCTTACACTCTAGAAGGGAAGGCAGACAAGAAGCCAAAGTAGATGAGAATTCTAGTCACAACTGACACGCTGTTCTCTCCATTGCTTTGTCTCAGTTTTCCCTATATAGAAAATGGGTATATGGTGATATTAAAAAGTACATCTAATACAGTGATGTTAAAAAGTGTGTATGTATATAAATATATATAATTGCCCTATTGAAGTATGTTTATATATATATAAACATCTACGAATCTTTAGAGAGCAAAATAAAATGATGATACAATTGCTGAATGGCTTAAATGTCATGTTAGAGATTTAAAGCTATAATAGTGCTCTGAAAGAATAATGCTCTCAGTGTGCAAGACCCTTTCTTTCATACACATTTATCTATAAATCCCAGTTAGAAGAAAAAAAGAACTGAAGATTGGATGACGTTAATTGTTCCTTTTAAGAGGCAATACCCAGGATGAAGATGTATTTCTGATTTTCTCAGTTATCCTAAGTTTCCTACATGGACCCCAGAGAGATTGTTTTAAGAAAAAATGTAATCATAGGTTTTCCAACAAAATGGAAAGAATTAACATTCCAAACCACATTAAAAAGTAAGGAAAATAAGATTTCTTGTTCATAACAACTATTCAGTACTTGTTTGTCACATCATTTAATACATTTTTGGGACAGTCAATAGCACGTAGAGGGTAAAATGCATTGCATTTTACATTTAAGGCTAATTTAATTTTGATGTGTGGTGCCAAAATGTAAGACACTCAGAGAGTGCTACCTTAAAACCTAACATGATTTTAATTGTAAAAATCGTTTTCCCAAAGTTTTCATACATTTCCTTTCTATTTTCATAGGTGGTTATTTCTCAAAACCCAATACTAGGTTTGAAAATAGAACTTTTGGGAGAAAAAAAAATCCAGCAATTGTCTAACTACCATGCATCCACTACAAACAGGAAGAGACAAACTACATAATTTAGCAGCAAAATCTTGCTTTTCTTCTAAATTCCTAGTATTGTATTTCAGAGTTTTGTGTGGTGTTTTAGAAAGAACGTCAAAAGACACGGTCCTAACCCCACAGCCACTTTAAGAGGATACAACATGCCTATTAATAATTATAATACTCTTCTATTATTGCTAAGAATAATGATGGCCTGGAAGCGTTGGCCCCTGAGCTGAATTTATCCTGAAATGTTTTCAATTAACTCTTGGCACTGGCAGGAAAGCATCAAACCTTTCCCAGGCTGAAATATGGAAAATCTGCAGGGAACATCTCAGCAGGAGAGGAATTTCATTAAAACGAGCACATCATAATCCAACGACTTCTGCTCTCCCTTTAAGCCTCTCTATTGATAAGGAGTCCGAAGCGATTTTTATGGATTTGCAAAGAGAAATGATTCCATAAGTTCTTTTCAGAGAGGTTGCTCTGGCCCAGGCCTTTGAATTATTATCTGCTCGCTGGTAGAAAAATGGTCAGATAATTTTCCCATGTCTCTAAACAAACAACCTGTGCTTTTGAATGACCTGTTTGGAGAGGATAGAAGCAGGTTTCTAAAGGAATGAGATCAGCAAGGCACACAATCGAACAACTTTCGAAGGTGTGAATCCATTTCGGGAAAAAAAAAAGTGCCTTCATGGGGTTGGGGTGTAGGGGGTAGTTGGAAGCCACTAGGAAAGCAATGCAGGAAAGTAAAGAAATGTATCTATGGGTTTTAAAAACGTACATCTTTACGCTCTATCTCCGATCCTAACTCAATTTCTACACTCTACTGTTAAATAAGTCATGGGAAATGAACAGAAGCCTCAACTTCCTTCTCTGTGAAATGGTGATAGGAATACTATCCGGTGAGGAAGGACGACAAATATTAAAAAGAAACACTACCTGTGAAAGGATAAGTTGACCTTTTATTGATAGTCTTTCATTCTAATGAAAGCGAGATCGTGGATGCATTTTAGAATACATGAATGAAGAACATTTGTCTTTCACCAGACAACACTCACACACTCACTCACACACACTCACACACACACACACAGGTCCTACTCTGGTTATTTCACCGGGCTCATGCATAGTGAGGGCTCAGCGCACTTATCCTTTGACGGCCCACACGTTTCATTTACTCTCACTCTTTCAGCTGCCACTTCCCTGTCTCCATGGCAGGTTACCTACGGGTCTCAGCTCTATCATCTGGACTTTGGTCCCCGCAGAAAACTCTGTGCCCATTCTCTTTCTCCACCGCATACATCCTTCCCCAACTTCACTAGAACTGATAGATATGTCTGATGGATATGACAATATGTCAGTCATATTTCTCTCTGGCCTGGATGATTCAGGCAGGCCAAAGGGAAGCATTTGGACTCCTTTCTTGTTCCTCCATATGTCCTGCCACCCAAATCCTTCATTTCCTTCCTACTGATGCCCATCTATCTCCTCACCCATTTCTCTAGCCGTCACCCTCATCCAGCCCTTTAATCGGTGCCCAGCTCATGGCAAACACCTCCATTTTTCTCCTTTTTTTACAACTTCCCACATCTGATTGGAAAACCTTTCCCCAAAACCGTTTTCACTTAGTCACTTATAGGTTTAGCCACATACATTGTGTCCTATTCTTTCTTCCTGAAAGTTGTTCTCAGCCTTGCATCAGAATGACCTGGAAGGCTTGTTAAAATGCAGTTTGCTGGGCCCCACCTCTGGTGTCTGATCCAATGGTTAATCAATTAATACATGATAATAAATAAGACAATTAATAAACCAATCAATTAAGTAATGGTTAATACGTTCAGGCAGAGGCCTGAGAACCTGTGTTTCTATGTTGTTTCTAGGCGATGCCAGCATGGCTCATCACAGACACTTTGAGATCACTGCCCTCCAGTATGAACTCCAAACCCCTCTGTCCGGACTTTGTCCTCCAACCCTCTTTAGTCCCATCACATGTTCCTCCCAAGGGATGGCCATGGGCTCCTGCTTGTCAGTTGTACCCACACATACCTTGCTCCTGCTCTACTCCATTTCCTTCTCCTTGCCACCAAGTGGGTTTGTGCTGGTTTGAAAGGATGTGTGTCCCCTAGAAAAGCCATGTTTTAATCAAAATCCCATTCCCTATTCAATACTGTATGTTTGAAACTGTAATCAGATCATCTCCCTGGATGATGTGATCTAGTCAAGAGTGGTTGTTAAGCTAGATTGACATTTCTCTACCCATTTGGGTGGATCTTGATAAGTTTCTGGAGTCCTATAAAATAGGAAACATTTTGGAGAATGAAAGAGATTCAGAGAGAGCAGAGCAGAATGACATAGTCACGAAAAGCAGAGTCCACCAGTCAGCGACTTTTGGAGATGAAGAAGGAAAATGTCTCTCAGGGAGCTTCATGAAACTGGAAGGAGAGAAAGCTAGCAGATGACACCGTGTTCTCCATGTGCCCTTCCAGATGAGAGAGAAACTCTGACTGTGTTCGCCACGTGCCGTCTCACTTGAGAGAGAGACCCCAAACATCATCAGCCTTCTTGAATCAAGGTATCTTTCCCTGGATGCCTTAGATTGGACATTTGTATAGACTGCTATAATTGGGACATTTTCTTGGCCTTGGAACTGTAAACTAGCAACTTATTAAATTCCCTTTTTAAAAGCCATTCCAATTCTGGTATATTGCATTCCGGCAGCTAGCAAACTAGAACAGGGCTTCTCACCCATTGGAAAGTTACTTCTTCCATGCTTTTCCCCAGATCAATGCCATTCCACCTTGTACAGTTACAGAGTAGCCTCCTCCCACTCCAACCTCCCACAGTTACCAAACAACAAGTTCAAACTCACCTTGAATCATTGTCAATTATCTACAAGAACTCTTCATGAGGTACTTTGCCTTCTCAGTCCTACTAAAAAGTTCACACCTGGGCAGGCCACGGTGGCTTAGCAGGCAGACTTCTCGCCTGCCATGTCGGAGACCTCGGTTTGATTTCAGTGCCTACCTCTGAAAAAAATTTTTTTTCACACCTACTGCATCAAAATCTGCATAGTTGGGGCTCTAGATGCTTAATAGTCCCCCAGGCTGGCAACAGGTGGTTGAGAACTACTGGTCTACTCTCATTCCTCTTGCTGTCTCAGCATCTACCCATTTCTTAACTCCTTGAAACTCAGCTTCTACCCTACCACTCTACAGAAATAATTTTCTTATACATTACCAATGATTTCCTAATGAATAAATCCAAGGGTTTTGCCTATTGATGTTTACAAGTCCCTCCCCAATACTGTCATCCCTTAGTTTCCCTAGCACAGCAACGTTCTGGTTCTCTTGGGTTCTCGTCTATTCTGATTCCTCTTCCTCCTACTATCCAAATGGACACATTGCCCAAGACGCTATTTTTAGCCCTTTGCTTTTTGCTCTCTGTGTTTTCCTTTTTGGAAATCCCACCTACTTGGACTGTCTCAGCTTTCACCTCTGTGCAGGTGACTTCTAACTGTATGTCTACAGTTCAGCCTCTCTTGTGGCATCTCCTTATATTCTGTCTGCCTACTGGAGGTGTCCAATTGTGGGTCAACATTTCCAGAACCTCCCCATTGCCCTAACACACAAACCATTTCTTCTTCCCGTGTTTGTTATTAAGGCTTCCATCACTCTCGAAGAAACCTTGTCGCCTGGTCTTAATCCTTGACATTAAATACCTTTGACTTCTTCATTTCCCCTATGTCATATATCCAAGGTGTGGAAAGTCCTGCCAATAGTGACTTTTATAAGGATTCACAACTGTCCCCTCATCCATGCACATTGTTATGATTCCAGATCAGAGGTCATTACACTTTTCTATCATCTCACTGGTGTCCTGAACTCAAACCCACGCTCTTCCAATACTTTTCATAAGCTATTATCAGATGGATGCTTAGTTCTATCTTTATATTTCCTAACCAAAGCACTTGTGATAATGTTCATAAATACCTGTAATAAAAGAACAATGTAAAGGATGAAAGTCAGAAATCATGGAAAATATATACCAAAATTGGAAGATCTGGATCTGGGAGAAAATGGTAGCAGAAATATAAGCCATAGTGGTCAGCTCAGTAAAATCCCGACTGAGCTTCCTAGGAGTCAAATGGAAAAGGAAAACAATTAGAGAGATGATTCCATTCCCTGCAGAGAGGACCTTTAAAAGTTTCTCAGAAGCAACAAAGCCTCCTGGTATTTCACTGGGAAAGCAGTTTCTAAAGTGAGGGCTCCTTAAAGGGGGCAGTCAGAGTACGTTGTCTAAAACATAGCTCCAATCATAATATTTTTCTGGTAGATACTTTTAAAACTCTCTTCCCATAAGCCAGAAGAACCAATTCCAAACTTCTTTGATGGTAGGCTGAGTTTGAGGGAGAAAATTAAATCCCGTGTTATCTTTCTATCTTCTCTCTCATCCTCCATCATATGTTCCCTGAATCCCTGGCAACCAGAACTACCCCCAGCTGCTGCAGCATGCCTTTGGCACCCCCCGAACCTCCTGTAGAAATTCTGTCTGTTCTGTAAGGCCCAGCTGAACTTCCACCTCCGTCGATATCTTCCTAGATCCCCCTTCTAGTTTCTCTCCTTGCCATGGTTTTGCTTGCAACATTTGGTTGTTATTTGTGTTATTCTGCCTCATGCCACTCACCACATTTCTCCTACTAGACCCCGAGCTCTTCCATAGCAAGGGCTGAGACTACTGGGACCTCTTCAACAAAGGCCATTCTATTGGAGACCCACTTGGTAGACACAGACACTCAGACCTTGAAATGTGAGTAATTAAATGGAATTCTCAAAGGAGAGATTGAATATGACATGAAATTTTCCCAGGGTCAATAAAAAAGTAATTATTCATGCCATTATATTCAAATTACATGCAATATGGAAATACATTAAATTGGCCTTGATTACTTTATTCTCCTAGTGAGGGAGTCAAAGGTCTTCATTTTGTACATCTGCCTTAGGGCCCTGTGCCCGTTTGAAACTGTTGTGTACCCCAGCAAAGCCATGTTCTCTATCCCTGATTCAATATGTTGGGTGGGACCTTTTGAATAGTTGGTTTCCATGACGATGCATCTCTGTCCATTCAAGCTGGGTCTTAATTCACCTACTGAAATCCTTTAAGACGGAACCATTTTGGAGAGTTCAGAGCAGACAGAGCCAACAACAAGACCCAGATGTTTGGAGATGCAGGAAAAAAATGCCCCCGGAGAAGGTGTTTGAAACCAGAAGCCAAAAGACCAGCAGATACAACCAAATGCCTTCCTAGCTGACAGAGGTGTTCCAGACCCATTGGCTTTCTTGAATCAAGGCATCTTTTCTTGGGTGCCATAGCTTGGACATTTTTCTGGTCTTAGAACTGCAAATTTGTAATGTAATAAATTCCCTTTATGAAAGCCATCCCATTTCTGGCAAATGGCATTCTGTCAGCTTTAGCAAACCAAAACAGACCCCACTCCTCAAAACAGCACCTACGTGCTCCAAAAAATAGTTTCCAATGAATTAATGTTTACATTGTAAGCTCAAGATTTTATCAAATGTCACATTTGCAAGGTCGTATGAGGCATTTCAGTTATGACTAGTGAACAGCTCTGAATTTGACTAGTTCTTTCATCTACCCCTTATCATTATTCAAACTAAAATGGTGAGTTGGAATAGTCCAGGATGTGGACAGATATAGGAAGAACTATATTCCTTCTCCTCTCATTGCTAGAAATGTCTATAAGTTGGTTAACGGATGCTGTTAACCTCATCATCACAATCAGTCTTATTTAATTTCATAATTTCCAATTATGGTAATTTGATGCAATAGCTTTCTGTCCCAGTTCCTCCAAAATGCATCAATCACTTCTGCATTCTAGCCAGGTAATACTTTTCTCTTTAATTTTTCTTCCTTCCTTTCTTTCTGCATTCAGAGTTTGAAGAGTGCACTGTGAGAGACCATTTCAATCCCACAGTCCACTGAATTTTTTTAAGTTCTTTATGTGGCTTGTTAATCCATTTCATACTCCTAGCAACCCAGTGAAAGCAGTGCTACTGTGATCTCATAGTATAGAAGAGACCACACACAGAAAGGTGAAGTTACTCTAGGTTGCATGGCAAGGCTGCAGTGGAATAGGCTTCCTGGCCCTAGGGTCCGTGTCTTTCCCTGTGACACGACAACCTGAGTTGTACCTGAACACACCACTTGTGTCTACCCTAATTACTTCATTCAATCCTGATAGCAACACTGGGAGGTCTGCAGGATGGTGTTATGATTAGTGCATTTTGCAGATGAGAAAATACAGGTCAAGAGAAAGTGATTGATTCAAGTTTGATTGGTATCTGAACAGAGACTCAAACCTAGAAGTACTACATGCCTGGTAAAATATGTATGCGTGTACTTCTAACATACAGGTTTAGCTATATTTTTTGAAATTTTATTGAGGCATAATTCACTTACCATAAATTCATCCGTTTAAAACATACAATTCAGTGACTTGTGCTATATCCATAGAATTGTGCAATGATCATCACCATCTAGTTTTAGGACATTTTCATCACTCCAAAAAGGAATCCTATTCTTCTTGGGGATTGCTCCCCATTTATCCTCTCACCCCTTTCTCACTTCAGCCCTAGGCAACCACTGATCTACTTCAATCTCTATAGGTTTTTTTTTTCTGGAGATTTCATATCATTGGACTTATACAATATGTGATCTTTTTTGATTGACTTCTTTTACTGAGTATAATGTTTTCAAGTTTAATCCATGTTGTAACATGTATCAAGCTTCATTACTTTCGGTTAAAGAATAATATTCCATTTTATATACATACCATATTTTATTTATCCATCCATCAGTTCATGGACATTTGGGTTGTTTTTACTTTTTGGCTCTTTTTTATGCTCTGAGGACTGTTTCTACAACCTCGCCATCACCCATCTGCCTTTTTAATTTTAACCAATTTAGTGGATACATTCTGATTTGCATTTCCCTAATGGTTCTGATTTGCATTTCCCTAATGACTAATGATATTGAATACCATCTCATGAGCTTATTAAGCTTTTGTATGGCTTCTTTGGAGAAATGTCTGCTTAAATACTTTGTCTATTTTTCAATTGGGTTATTTGTCCATATTTTTTACTTGTAAGGGTTCTTTATATATTCTGGAAACAAGTCCCTTGTACCCAATTTGCAAATATTTTTTCCCTATTCTCTGGGTTATCTTTTCAACTTCTTAACAGTATCATTGCCAACACAAAAGATCAAAATTTTAATGAAGTCCAATTTATCTGTTTTCTTTTGCTGCTTGTGTTTTGGGATCTTATCTAAGAAACCATTATGCAATCCAAGGTCATGAAGATTTATTCTGATGTTTTCTTGGGAGAGTTTCATAGCTTTAACTCTTAAATCAAGGTATATGGTATATGATTCATTTTGAGTTAATTTTTCTGTACAGATCCTTCTTTAGTCTTTTGCATATGGATGTTGAATTGTTTCAGCAACATTTGTTGAAAAGATTATTATTTCTCCATTGAATTGTTTTAGCACACTTGTAGAAAATCAAATGACCATAAGTGTAAAAGTTCATTTCTGGACTGTCAATTCTATTCCACTGAGTTTATAAGTCTAGCATTATGCCAAACTACACTGTCTTAATTATTGTAGCTTTGTGGTATGTTTTGAAATCAGGTAGTGTGAGTTCTCCAAATTCGTTTTTTTTAAAGATTGTTTTGCTTATTCAAGGTCCCTTATGTTTCTATCAGAGTTTTAATAGCAGTCTGTCAATTTCTAAAAAAAAAGCCAGTTAGTATTTTGATAAGGATTGTATTGAATCCATAGATCAAATTGAGGAATATTCCCATGATAACAATATTAAGTCTTCTGACCCATATATATGGGGATGTTTTCTCATGTATTTAAATCTTTAATTTCTTTCAACAATTTTAACAGATTTCAGTTTGCCAATTATATTAAATTATTCATAACCATTTTATCCTTTTTGATGCTATTGTAAATGGAATTGTTTTCTAAATTTTTCATTTTCAACATGTTCATTGCTAGTGAATAGAAATGCAATTGACATTGTATTTTATATCTTGATCTTCTATCTTGCAACCTGGCTGAACTTGTTAATATCACTAATACTATTTTTTCAGTCCTTAGGATTTTCTATATTCAAGAATATTTTCTATATTCAAGAATATGCCATCTGTGAATAGAGATAGATTTATTTCCTCCTTTCCAATCTGGATGCCTTTTATTTTTTTGTTTTGCCTAATTGCCTTGGCTAACACCTCCAAAATACTGTTGACTAGAAGTGAGAAGAACAAACATTCTTGTCAGACATTCCCTTATCTAAGGGAAAAAGCATTCAGACCACACATTAAATATGAGGTTAGCTCTGGGTTTTTCATAGATGGCCTTTATCAGTTTGAGGAAGTTCTCTTCTATTTCCAGTTTATTGAGTGTTTTTTGTCATGAAATGCTCTTGGATTTTGTTAAATATTTTTCTGCATCTATTGCAATAATCATGGTTTTTGTTTCTTATATCAATAGCTGTGGTACAATAATTTATTTTCAGATGTTAAGGAACCTTGCATTCTTGGGATAAATCTTACCTGATTTTGATGTATAGTCCTTTTTATATGTTGCTGGATTCAGTTTGCTGGCATTTAGTTGAGGATTTTAGCATCTCTATTCCTAGGGATATTGGACTATGGTTTTCTTGCGATGTCTCGGTCTGGTTTTGGCTTCAGAAGTAATTACTATTTTCAAGTTTCTTTGTTTTTGGCTTTTGAACATTTAATTATGATGTTTCTAGGTGTGACTCCTTCTCAGTTTATCTTACATGGAGTTTTTGAGCTTCTTGAATATGAAAATTAATGTTTTTCATCAAGTTTTTGGATCTTTTGGCCGTTATTTTTTCAGATATTCTCTCTGCCTCTCTTCTCTCCTTTTGAGATTCCTGTTAGGTATGTGTTGGCACATTTGGTAGTATCTTATAGGTTTCTGAGGCTCTGTTCATTTTCTTCATTCTTTATTTTCTCTTTCTCAAACTGGATAATCTCAATTAACCTGTCTTCAAGTTCTCTGATTCTTTCTTCTTCCAATCCAACTTGGTAACTGAGTCTCTCTAGAAAATGTTTCATTTCTGTTATTATATTTTTCAATGCAAGAACATCTACTTCATTCTTTTAAAACAATTTCTATCTCTTTATTGATCTCCATTTTGTGATACATCATTGCCATATATTCCTTTAATTCTTTAGTTGCAATTTTCCTTACTTCTTTGAATGCATTTATAATAGCTATTTTGAAGTCTTTGTTCATTGATTGTTTTTCATCCTGTGGGTCACACTTTTCTGTTTGTTTCTATGTCTTATAATTTTTTTGAAAACTAAGCATTTTACATAGTTTAATGTGGCAATTCTAGAAATCAGATTCCCCTCCCCGCCACAGATTGTTGTTGTTGCTTTGTTGTTACTGTTTTGTTGTTGCTGATTATTCATTTAGTGATTTTCCTGGACTAATCCTGAAAAGCCTGTATTCCCTATAGTGTCTGGTCACTAAAGTCTTTGCTTAGTTAGCTTAATGGTCAAGTAACTAACCATTAGTCAGATTATTTCCTTATATGCCTTGAACCAACACGGCTTTAGCCCTTTGCCAAGGGGTTCAAATCTTGGCATTTAAAAACTCTGCCTTAGCCTTCACTTCCTCCTTGTGAAAGACTGAAAGGTCAGTTGGAGGTGAGACTGTGGAAGCCTCTCAGTCCTTTCCTGGGCATGCGCATAGCCCTTCACATGTACACAGGCGTCTGAATCCCCAGGAATCATTTCAGAGCTTTCTAAAACCCCTTATGGACATCTCATTCCCCATATATTCCTTTTAAGCCTTGATAAGTCTCTTGTTTGCTGCAATTGGTATAGCAGACCCAAGTATCTGCAATGTTAAATGCTTGCCTTTGATTGTTTTTAATGCAGTGCCTGGGGATAGGGTTTTTCCATGGAGCTAGCTCCTAATCAGGTCAAATAATGATAAAGCTTTGCAGTGTGGTGCTTCCTCAAAAAGCTAAATATAGAATTGCCATATGACCTGGTAATACCATTGCTAGGTATCTACTCAGAGGACATGAGGGCAAGGACACAAACAGACATTTGCACACCAATATTTATAGCAGCATTATTTACAATTGCAGAGAGATGGAAACAGCCAAAATGTCCATCAACAGACGAGTGGCTAAACAAACTGGTATATACATACGATGAAATATTATGCAGCTGTAGGACAGAACAAAGTTATGAAGTATGTAACAACATGGATGGACCTTGAGGACATTATGCTGAGTGAGATTAGCCAGAAACCAAAGGACAAATATTGTATGGTCTCACTGATATGAACTGACCATTAGTGAATAAACTTGGAGAATTTTATTGGTAACAGAGACCATCAGGAGGTAGAAATAGGGTAAGATATTGGGTAATTGGAGCAGAAGGGATACAGATTGTGCAACAGGACTGAATGTAAAAACTCAGAAATGGACAGCACAATACTACCTAACTGTAATACAATTATGTTAAAACACTGAATGAAGCTGCATGTGAGAATGATAGAGGGAGGAGGGCTGGGGGCACAAATGAAATCAGAAAGAAAGATAGACGATAAAGACTGAGATGGCATAATCTAGGAATGACTAGAGTATATAATGAAAGTGACTAAATGTGCAAAATTTAAAATGTTTTTGCATGAGGAAGAACAAAGGAATGTCAATACTGCAGGGTGTTGAAAA
>PVIY010037835.1:0-24359 GCA_004026745.1 Myrmecophaga tridactyla | reverse complement strand
TTTTCTTCAATTTTCAAAAATTATAAGAAAATTGAAGTGAATCTTTATTATATATGGAAATTTTCTATGATGGAAGAAATGGCAAAGGAAAATAATTGGATAATTTAACAACATCTAACGGAAAAGTCCCTACATTTAAAAAAAACAATGAGCAGAGAAATAACAGATAGAAAATCTTTAACAAATATATAACAAGAACTCATACAAAGAGAAAATAAGACATTAAAAATGGCAATTAAATAAGAAAAGTATGACAAATAAATATGAAAGATTTCACCTTGAGAGTAACCAAAAATGCTAATTAAAATTACATTAGCTCAGTGGCAGAATTCTAGCCTGCCATGTCAGAGTTCCAGGTTTGATTTCTGGTGCCTACCCATGCCAAAAAAAAAATTACATGGCATTTATTAAAAATGCAAAAAAAAAAAAAAAGCCAAGGAGAAGTTACATGGCAGGAGGTGCCACAGTGCCTCAGTGGCAGAATTTTTTCCTGCCATGCGGGAAATCTGGGTTCAATTCCTGGAGCCTGCCCATGCCAAAAAAAAAAATCACATGGTATTTTTCAGCCTATCAAGTTATCAGAAATGTTTTTTAAAGAATACCTAATGCTGGGCAGGCCACAATGGCTCAGTGGCAGAGTTCTCGCCTGCCATGCTGGAGACCTGGGTTCGATTCCTGGTGATTGCCCAGGCAAAAAAAAAAAAGATAAAACATACCTAGTGCTAGACCAGGGCAGGTAAAGTAGACACTGTAGTGTTAAATGTACACATTTAGGAAAACAATCAGCATGTATCAAGATTCTTAGAAATGTCTTTACCTAAAATACTCAGTACTACTATTTTGAAAAATTTATTGTTTTTTTTAGTTTTTTTTATTTGAAAATTTTATTCTAAGGAAACAGTCTCAGATGTGTAAAAGCTTTATTGTCAAAGACAATCTTTGCAATGTCTGCAATAATACAAAATGCATAAGCCTCCTAAATGAGCCTTAAACACAGTTGACCCAATTGTGGGCTCTGTCACACTGCAGGAGAAATTCCAGAATCATTGATCCAGCGGCCAGAGCCCCAGAAGATTAGACTTTGGCTTCAAGCAGCTTTATCTATTCACCTCATGGTGCCTTTAAAATAGTCTTTTTCTAGGTATGCCATGATGTGAAGAAAGGTTAGGAAGCATTCAATTGTATGTATATTAAATATGGTCATTCCATAGCCATTAAAAATGTTTGCATAAAAATTCTAATAACAAAAATATTACATTGTTAAAAACAAAAGAATAGAGTTGTTCATATCATGAAATTTCAAATGTATGTTTTTAAGCTTATACATACAACAAAGGCTAAAAGAATAGACACCGAGATGTCAATAATTTTCTTAGAATAAAAGGGCTAAAATTTTCTCTTGATTTCTTTCACCTTTCCTGCATTTTCCAAAACTTAATGACTACTCATATTTTAGTGAGAAAAACTAATTTTATTGCATGAATTATAAAATCCATAAGAAAAGAATGCAAAAATATCACAGGTGCAGTGACCATTTCCAAGTGACCATCTATGGAATGATAAAAAATAAAATAGGGTGGGCCACGGTGGCAGAATTCTCGCTTGCCATGCCAGAGACCCGGGTTCGATTCCCAGTGCCTGCCCATGCAATAAATAAATTAATTAAGTAAATAAAATCTACCTGAGATGGAATAATAGTAACTCCCAGGAAGGGGCCTGGCTTTAGATAATACACTCTTGCACTGTGATCATTCTATTATTCTATATTGATATATTTTGCCATTTTAGACTTTAAAATCAGAAGTCCCAGGCCTTATTCTCCTTTCTGCAGCCAAAGAAATTATTTTCTATAGCCAAGGAACCTTTAAATCTAAAACCATGGGATACATATACAAATTTGTATTTGGATAGTCATTGAGTTCGTGGCTACGAACATAGAGAAAACAAAGTTTGTTTTCATAGATTACCAAAGTGTAAAAAATAGAATAATTCTTACAGGCTGGGGAGGCAAGGATTTTAGTGGAGCTGGAATTCAACATTTGCTATATTGTTTATGGTTTAAGCTACTTTAAACATAATAATTATCCAGAAGCTAATAATCAAGATTGGGAATTATCCAAAGCTGTTCTTTTCCTTTAGTCTACCAGACCATGCACTTTAGATGTTTTGATTGCTTCCATAACCTGAGCATATTTAGGGGCAGAGGGGAAGAATTATAATTTAAACAATTTAACTTAATTGTATTTGAGGGACCTTTTGTAAACAGAAAATTAACATTAAAGAAATAAGTCCTACTCTAAGGAAAAACTTCCACATTTTTTACTGGAACTAACATTTAAACACAACTAACTGGAAATATTCATTCATGGAAACTCCCTAGCAGTAAATTTCCATGTGTTCTAATTAAATGGCACCAAGTATTTAAGCAATTGAAAATAGCAGGCAATATAATTTAATATTTTCCAACATGTTGTCAAAATGCCCCAGATAGAGTAGTTAATCAGTGACAAGTAGGGAAAATTCATTGCATAGAGTTTCAAAAATATGAATTAAACTGAACTAATCCTATAAAAATATTGATTCTTATAGGATATTGCTCTTAATTCTTCAGTAATTAGTTTAAGAAATGTTTAGTTCTTTTTTTGACGTTACAATAAATATTCATAGCAATTAATTATCTTTATATTAATAAAACAAGAAACTGAACCTATTTAACAAACTTTTGTGAGGACTCACTATTTTATTCAGCTTAAATTGCCAGAGAGGAGGGAGGGAGGTGGAGAGAGAGGGAAGAGGGGGTAAGGGAGGGAAGGATAAGAAAAGGGAAAAATAAGGAAAGGAAGGAACGATGTGGAGGGAGGAAGAAATGTGAGAAAGAGGATAAATTGCATTTTGGGTTCTAACTGACCCTCCACTGAGAGCGCCTGAGAAGAAAAATTAGAGGATTTACCACTTGCTTTGACTGAAAGATGATGAGCATTGTCAAAAAACAAAAACTACTCTGACAAGCATATGAATGTAGCAAAAGGGATCTAACACAATGAGACTGTATATGGGAATTTAAACTTCTATCCAAACCAAATGCAGTTTTCAGACAATGGAGGAATTGAAAGCTCTCAGCAGTTTAACTTTTAGTAATTGTTGTGGGTATCAGGCCATTATTTGTCCTAGGCTAGCATTATATATAATATTCAACATGTTCCTTAAGAAATAACGAATGGTTCGTTGGAAATGGTAATCCACATACATATATTAAGATTTAATAGGAATTCCTGGGAACAGGGAGTGCCAGAATTTACTCCTTCCTCCAAAACAACTAGTTAACAGCCAAGAGCTGTCAATTGTTCTGGAGATCCAGAGGCCAGAAGAACACTGTAAAGCATCCAGGGAAGAGTGGGAAGAAGAGGCTGATAAACTATATAAAGAACAGAGAGTTGCTTTCTCCAAGCAGTGGCTACCAGTACCCATTCCCCATTCTCCCAGCATGCTGCCACTGGATCCAGTCCCAGGCTGGCTGCTACTGTCAGAAAGGGATTTAAAAGTCCTCTTCTTCAAGGACAAGGCAGGAGAGGGGCATGCCTGAGCACTGATCACAGCTTTAGATCGGTAATTTCAAATTTCTGGATCCCAGCTTTGAGCTGCTGTTTCAGTCGACTGGACAAAAGCAGTGGCAGCTGCCATTGCAACCCAGCTCCCAATAGGAAGAGGCACTGGAAGTTTAAAGATACAGTGCCTCTTTCGGGCTATGGGGGCAGTTTGCTGAAGGATGCCTACTGCTGTATAGGTCAGGAAAGCACAGCTTCAGAGAGCCATGAAAAAAGCTTTTGCCATCTTTCCTGACCTTCTCCACTGGGCACTTTAGAGCCAGTCTATACCCTTTTGGAGTTCTGGCCTACTTTCTAGTTTTAGCTGGGAAATATTGATTTGGGAAAGTCTTCTCTGGGGTGATCTTCTCCCAGAATTTGCCATCCAGGCAAAAGAAGCTAAAGACAATGAAAGGAGCATAAAAAAAAAAATAGAGAGAGGCAAAACGAAAACAAATAGAACATATCAAGATTCCCAGAGAAGGAACATAGGAAAGGAAGCTTTCTCCTGGGGGTGAAACAATTGCACAAACAGTGCAATCTTTAAAAATTCTACCCAGGGCTAGAATCAAAAGAAGAGCTGAAAATATATAATCAGTTAAACATGGGCTATTCTATTGTTTTAGAATAAGTTGAACCAAGCATGAAAGGAGAACCTTAACATAAAGTCAATCAATAATAAAACCCTAGGAAAGAGAGGGAAACCGATTTTCAGAGTAAACTCATCAAAAAAATAGATGCTTAAGAAATAGAAAAATATGACCCATCAACAAATTAAAAAGTTACAGGAGACACAGAATTGGAACAACTAATCAAAGATGTTCAAACAAATCTCCTAAGTCAATGTAAGGATATGAAAGGAAATATGGCTAAAGAGATGGAAGATATTAAGAAGACACTGTGTGAGCATAAAAAAGAATTTGAATGCATATAAAGAAACATAAAAGAAATTATGGGAACAAAGACACAATAGAAGAGATGAACAATACACTAAAAGCATGCAACAGCAGATTTGAACAGGCGGAAGAATCAGTGAACTAGAAGACAAGACAATATAAATCTTACTGGCAAAAGAGACAAAGAGTGAAAAAAAATTGAACAGAGATTAGAATGACAGCATAAAGCATGAAAACATATGTGCCATGGGTGTCTCAGTAGGAAAAGAGAAGGGAAAGGAGGCAAAAGAATATTTGAGAAAATAATGACTGAAAATTTCTCAACTCTCAAGAAAGAAATAAACATGTCCAAGAAGCACAACATACTCCAAACAGAATAAATCCTAGTAGACTTACTCCAAGATGCATACTAATCAGAATATCAAATGTCAAACATAGAGAAATCCTGAAAGCAGCAAGAGAAAAGCAATTCCTCACATACAAAGTAACCACATAAGATTAAGTTCTGATTTCTCATCAGAAATCACAGAAGTGAGAAGACAATGGTATGATATTTTTAAGGTACTGAAAGAGAAGAACTGCCAGCCAAGAATTCATTATCAGGAAATACTGTCCTACAAAAGGAAAAGTTTAAAATAGTCACAGATAAACAGAAATCAAGAGAGTTCATCATCATGAGACCATCCTACAAGAAATTGTAAACACATTTCAGCAGGCTGAAAAGAAAAGAAAAAATAGAAAGGCTTGGAGTGGAGTGTAAAAATGAAGATTATCTATAAGGATAACTAAAGGGTAAAAAGAGAAACGAACAAAAAAAGATATTACATACAAACACCACAGGATAAAATGGTTGAAGTAAATTCTGAAAGTTAATGGATTAAAGTCCCCAATCAAAAGACACAGATTGACAAAATGTATAAAAAAAAGTATGATCCAACTATATGCTGTCTACAAGAGACTCCTTAGTGCCAAAGGTACAAATAGGTTGAAAGAAGATATTCCACACAAATAGTAACCAAAAAAGAGCTGGGGTAGCTATACTAATATCTGACAAATAAGCCTTTAAATGCAAAATAGACTTTAAATGTCAGTAAAAAGTGACAAAAGGGACACTATACATTAATAAAGGGGGCAAACTTTATTAGGAAACAACAATCATAATTTTTTTTGTACGCTGTATGGTAGGAGTCACATTTCATTCTTTTTCCCACGTGGACTATTTATTGTAGAACCATTTGTTTATTGAGGCAGAGAATCAAACCTAGGTCTCCCACATAGCAAGCAAGGGTTCTACCACTTGCTTGCACCCCAACAATTGTAAATATTTATGTATCTAACCATGGAAATACACGCAGCAAACACTGGCAACGTTGAAGTTGAGAAATAGACATTGCTACAATAATAGCTGGAGGCTTCAATACCCCACTCTCATCAATAGATAGAATATCTAGACAGAGGATCAATAAGGAAACAGAGAACTTGAATAATATGTAAAGGAAATAAACCTAAGAGACATATACAGAACAATGCACCCCAAAACAGAAGGATATACATTCTTCTCAAGCACTCATGGATCATTCTCTTAGATAGACCACATGTTGGGTCACAAAACAAGTCTCATTTTTAAATTTATAAAGATTGAAATTATGCATAGCTCTTTCTTTGGCCATAATATAATGAAGATGGAAATCAATAACAGGTGTAGAACTGGAAAATTCACAAATACATGGAAGTTGAACAACACTTTCTTAAACAATCATTGGGTCAAAGCAAAATTGCAAGATAAATCATTAAATATCTTGAGACAAATGGAAATGGGAGCACAACATATCAAAATTTATGGCATGCAGCAAAGGCAGCACTGAGAGGGAAATTTATAGCCCTAAAATCCCTATATTAAAAAAAGAAGAGCTAAAATCGAAGACCTAAGTGCACACCAGGAGGAACTAGATAAAGATCAGTAAACTAATCCCAAAGCAAGCAGATAGAAAAAAATAATAGAGATCAGAGCAGAAATAAGTGAAATTGAGAATAAAAAAAGTGATTTAATGTAATATGCGAATCACTCTCCACCCCCTCCCAATTTCCTCCCTCCTACACTGCTTTTCTCTTTAGTTTAGTAAAAGCAGAATCATGTTTTGTTCATTAAAAGAATTGATGATGACAATGCTGTGCTTCTTTTCATTCTCCTAGATAAATGCAACTACCAAGTGTCATCTTTTGCTGTATGAAAATGTCACACTAAACTTGGAACACACAGCTCAAGCCATTTATACAATAAAACTTTAGATATCTGTTTTGGAAGGGTCTTTCAGAAAAAGCCTAAAGGATTAAGGTTACCTCCTTCTCTGAAGAAAACACCACACATTTACACACACACACACACACACACACACACACACAAACAGAAATCAAGACTTGACACCTAGCCCAAGCCAGAAGGGCTTTTTATCATTTGCAGCAAACCTCTACTGCACTGAGGACAAGGATTTTATCTTCTGAATTATATTAGAGTGATGATGGCTTACGAATATGAAAATTTTCCCTAGCTACTCCAAAAAAAAGATGAGAAAAGATATCAGGAGCCTTTAACTTAATATATAGGTCATCTATGGGCAAGATAATCATAAAACCATGTCAAAATCCTCATTTTCTTTACAAAGACAATATACAAGGTTTTACATTTATTTTGAATAAAACAATTATAAATATTTGAAAAGAAAACTATAGAGAGAATTAATGAAACCAAAAGTTGGCTCCTTGAGAAGATCAATAAAATTGACAAACCCTTAGCTAGACTGGCAAAGACAAAATAAGAGAATGTGCAAATAAGTAAAATCAGAAATGAAAGTGGGGATATTACTACTGACCCCACAGAACTAAACAGGATTCTAAGAGGATGCCATGAACAACTCTAGGCCAAAAATTAGACAACTTACATAAAATGGAGAAATTCCTAGAAACACATGAACTACATGGACACTAGAAGAAATGGGAGGTCTTAACAGATAAATTACAAGTAAAGAGATTGAGTCAGTCATCAAAATCTTCCCAAAGAACAGATGCTATGAACTGAGTAGATTGAAATACTAGTGGTAAATGAGAGGGAGGGGTAAGGGGTATAGTATGAATGAGTTTTTTCTTTTTTCTTTTTTATTTCTTTTGCTGGAGAGATGCAAATGTTCAAAAAAAAAATGATCATGATGATGAATGCACAACTATGTGATGACATTATGAGCCATTGATTGTACACCATATATGGATTGTTTGTATGTCAAGAATGTTGGTATGTTTATTTAAGGGTTGACAATAAAAATACTTTAAGAAAAAAAAAAAAAAGCTTCCCAAAAAAGAAAAGCCCGGGGCCTGATGGCTTCACAAGTGAATTCTACTAATCATTCCAAGAATTAATACCAATCCTGCTCAAACTCTTCCAAAAAAATTGAAAAGGAGGAAACACTCTCTAACTCATTCTATGAGGCCAGTATCACCTCAATATCAAAGCCAGATAAAGATACTACTAGAAAAAAAAATTACAGACCAATTTCTCTAATGAATACAGATGCAAAAATCCTCAGCAAAATACTTGCAAGTTGCATTCAACAGCACATTAAAAGAAATATACATCATAATCAAGTGGATTTTAATACAGGTATGCAAGGGTGAGTCAACATAAGAAAATCAATTAATGTAATGCACCAAATTAACTAATCTCAAGAGGAAAGCCATGCAATCATCTCGATTGTCACAGAAAAGACATTTGACAAAATCCAGCATCCTTTCTTTATAAAATACTTCTAAAAACAGTAATAGAGGAAACTTCCTCAACATGATAAAGGACATATCTGAAAAACCCACACCTAACATCACACTTAATGGTGAAAGAATGAAAGCTTTCCCGCTAAGATCTGGAGTAAGACAAGGATGTCCAAATGCGGTCTATACATAACAATGAAATATTATCCAGCAGTAAGAAGGAATGAAGTCCTGATATGTGCGACAACATGGATGAACCCCGAAGACATCATGTTGAGGGAATGTGCTAGGTGAGTTAGAAACTAGAATATAGGTTAACACAATAGATCGGGGTTAGAGAATGGGGAGCTGCTGCTTAAATTGTAGGCTGATGGTAAAAGTTTGGAAATGGATGGAGGTGATGGTAGCACATTATCGTGAGTATAATCAACAGCACTCAACTATAGAGGTGAATTTGGTTAAAAGAGGAGACTTTCGGATGTGCATATTACTAGAATAAAAATTAAAAGATAAAACATCAGACTGTGCAGCACAGCAAACACTATTGTAGATGCTGGACCAAATGGTTAATAGAACAAGTATAAGAATGTTCTCTCATGGGTTATAACAAATATATGACAAGGTGGTAATAGAGTAGCATATGGGGAAAAATACAGCTAATGGAAAATATGGGTGATAGAGTGAACTATTTTAATGATCTTTAATCAATTGTAACAAAGGTAACTACCATTTAAAAAGATACTATTATAGAAAAAGTGCCGTCATCAATAGATACAAGGGTTCCACATCAATGCAAGTGTTGTGGTAGGGTGGTTTACAGGAATCCTGTATTTTATGCATTATTGTTTTATAAGCACAAAACTTCTCCAATAAAAAAAGAATTAATAGTCCTAATTGTATTGTTTATTAATAATTAAAATGTATAAAATTAGTCTATTAATTTAGAATTAATTTATCAATTTTTACAGCAATTTAAGTCAATAATGGAAGCGATTTTAAAATTCTGTTATAATTTCCAATATGATAATAAGGTACAATTCTTGGAAAAGAAATGTAAATTGACAGGAATTTAAAGTTGATGCTCTTAGCTTCAAAATGTAAAGGTGTAACTCCCTCCCCTATCATTGATCTCTAATTTGTAAAACTTGATAATGGCTAAGTAAACTATGTACTCAGCATCAAGGTGAGAATGTACATGCCCAGGTAGATAAGGGGACTCATTCTTCTCTGACATTAAGGAATTTATAATAGTAGCTCTCACACACACATAAAATAAAGTAATCAGGAAGCAGGGGAGGGTAGTGTGTGAATGGAAGTGTTCAGAATGAGAAAATTCAAGAGAGATAAAGAAATAAGGAAGAAGAGGAAAATATTTCAAGTGATAGGTTATCTTCATTGCCTCAATCTGAAACTTCCTATGGTCCACGGTGATCCAAGGTCCTAATACTCAGAATTTACCATTATGACCCACAGAATCCCTTGGCTACATTCTTTTAGCTTATCTTCACTCCTTTCACCTATCCCACATTGAAAATCCCAACTTTTTAATACTCTCTCTAACATCCTACCCTCCTACAACTATCTCTTATATCTTTTCAAACAATAGAAAGAACTGTGTCCTGTGAATTCATAACTGGCTGAACAAATGCACCCACCAAATTTTAATAAATGAATCAATGTTAAAATACTCTTACTACAAGACTCTATTTTTTATACTGTGCAAATCAACATTTTTTGTCAGTGACCATGATAAAATCATACCTCCCAAATTCATATATGAAACAAAATAAGATAGCTAATATATTTGTGATCTGATTAAAATATTTAAAAGAACTTACTCTGGAAATATAGATTGAAAAAATTAAAATTAAATTAAAGAAACTTGGTTCTAGTCCTCATTCTTTTACTTACTGTCCTTATAGACTTGGACAAATGTCCTGGTCTGCTAGAACCTCCGTTTCTTCATCTAAAAAAGGAGGATAATCACATTTCAGCAGCCTCATTCGTGGAGTTTTTGTGAGATTCAAGTAAGACATCAATGATAAAAATATTTTGGAAGTCATGACATTCACTTCAAATATTATTTGAAAAATACATGCAGAATGGAATTTTAAGATAATCAGTCACTTGGGTAAAGGGCAAAGGAGTACCACGTGAAAAGAAATTGGGAGACCCAATTTAGTAAAGCGACTCAATGTGAACCAATATTGGGACCAAACTAATTTAAAACAAAGAAAAATATGCAATCACAGAATGCATAGTACTACTCTTTTGTCAATATAAATATATCTACACTATTTTGTTTGCTTCTTGGCATCATTTCTTATAAGGGACTCTAACAAATTGGAGTGTGTCCAGAGAAAAGTGACGATGTTGAAGGAATCTCAATATCATGCCACATGAAACATCCTCAGTAACATTGTATCCCAGAAAGTTAAAATTCACGATGGCAAGGAAATGATAGTTCTCTTCAGATTATTTTGACTAGTGAATAGAAGAGAGGTTGGATTTGCCATGCGTAGTTTCAGAGAACAAACTGAGGACTAATGTATGAAATTTAAAAAGTGCCTAACTTTGGTTCACAATAAAAATCTTCCCCATGATTAGAGCTAGCCATACATAAAATGGACTGCTTGCAATTATCTACCATAATTGAGAATTTTCAGAGAGAGAATGAATGAGCAGCACTCTTGAATAAAGTAGAGTAGAATCTTATTTTGAGTGGAAAGTTATGGAACCCCTGAAACACAACTCTAAAAGCCCTATCATATTCTTATTTCCTCTGGAAAAAAAACGGTCATGATACAACTCTTATCAAATTACTTCCCTTTTCTTCTCACTCGGACCACCAGGAATCACCATATTTCCACTACCATTTCTAACTCATAATCCTAACACTAGTGAAAGGAAAGAGAGTATCAGGGCTAGCAAAAATGTTCTCCTTCCAAGTACCTCATGAGCTGCTATAATTTACTGCCAGAAGTGCGAAATCACTATAATTCTAAGGGATTGATCTTTTTTGTTAGAACACCATGCATTTTTTTTTCAGATAAAAACTTGAGAAGTTGATGGCTGAAGGCAAAGCTTTTGATATTTGTGATAGGATGAATAATGGTTTTCCAAAGATGTTCACATCATAATCTCTGGAATTTTACCTAGTAAAAGGGACCTTGCTGGTGTGATTAAATTAGGCATCTTGAGATGGAGTCCTTATAAGAGGGAAGCAAGGGATCAAATATAGAGGTAGGCCATGGATCATGGAGTTAGAGTCAGTGAAGAAGATGTGATGATGCTATGCTGCTAGCTTTGAAGATGGAAGGAAGGGACATGAGTCAGTAATGCAGGCAGCCTCTAGAAGCAAAGGCAAGCTTCTCCCCTAGAGCCTCCAGAAGGATCCAGACCTTCTGACACCTTGACTTTAGTCTCATTTAGACAGTGAGAATGAGTTGGGACTTCTGCCCTCCAGGAATGTAAGATTATTCAGGTGTTGTTTAAAGCCACTAAGTTCGTGGTAATTTGTCACTGCAGCTATAAGAAAAGAATACGACAGTTCATATTTAAGGTTTAGCATCTGACTATATGAAGAAAAGAGTTTCTGAACCGTGAAAAGAGGAATAGTATTTGCTAGCATTTTTTCCCTAGCAATATGTGCTACCTTTTGAAAATATACTAAAAATCTACTGAGATATTCTCCCCCCAAAAATTATGTACACACAAAAAAAACAAAATTTCAGGGTTTCATGGAATTTCAAAACAGATATAAGAACCTTTAGGTAAATCATGACCCCCAAATTAAGAATTGCTACTGGAGTATATTCAACATGTAACTTGGTAGTTTCACATCTTTATAACTTTGCTCACACTTCAACTAACAAGCCCTCCCACCTTCTTGATGCACCACTAATTCTATTATGACTCCGTAACAGACAACCAAATTTATATACAAGTACATCCAAAATATTTCTCTACTGGTCCACTCTTTAGCTACCCTGGGATGTAAACTCATTCATATTTCCATGCTTCTGTTCACTCTCTTACCTGTGTGGTACCTTCCACTATTTAAACCCACCTATACTTCAAAATAATCCCAAGCACCATTTGCTATTTGAAGCCTTGCATGACAATTACTTTCTTACCACTCATTATGAGTGTCACACAGCACATAGGGTTTTTTATTTTAATATTAAATTATTTCAAAGCAATATGATTTATCTTCTTAACACTTAACATACTCTGATTTCAGTTTCATAGTAGGTAGACCATAAACACTTGACTACCACTCCCTGGAACTCAGGGCCCTATAATGTAATGCTTGCACTCTTGGGTCCCTTCTACTGTATGCTCGTTGGAGGCAAGGTCTTTTGGCTTTATATCCCCAGCTACTGGTCAAAGGCTTGATACATCAAAGTAACATAATAAGTGCTTATTGAGTGAATGAGTGGATGTTGGATTATACCACGTATAGAGGAGGATTTACTGTAATACTAATAAAGCTTAAGCTTTGGGAGTCCTGCACTGAAAACCCTATGCTGAAATTAGAATTCATAATTTTGCATTCTTGTTCTTGAAAAAGATACCAACAAGTGTATGAGTTTCAGATGTGAATCTCCCCTGTACACCAGCACATAAAAATATCAACTATTGATGAGTATAATGACAATATCTCTATCACTAGCTGTGGTGCTCTACTATTTTGCTTTCAGTGCCAACACGCTCACACTTAAATAAAATCACCCAAACATAAAGTTTAGAACCTCATATGGCAAGAACCATAATAATCCCAGCCACCTACCAATTACAGGACACCCTGATTCCAAATTATTGCTAGAAAGCCAAATACAAACTTCTGTTTCCAAAAACTATACCTAACACAAGTCTGCTAACAATTACACTTCCTCAAACACCAAATTAAGTAGAATATATCTATACGGACTCTGCAAAGTTTTAAGGCTATAATCTCTTTCACATTACTTTTATAATTTGCTTAGAGCCAGTAGGATGTCTGTCACATTCACTAAGAGGAATCAAGTTGCAGAGGCAAGTTTATATGATTATTGATGTCCTGATTTACATAAAAATCTGTGATGTCCATCCAAGATCTCTGCTGACGACAAATAGATCAATTGGCAAGCTCCCCCATCATGTTCATAATGATTTACAAAGGTTTACAGCTACGTGCTTTTTACACCCTTCAGAAAGTAGGTTATTTGAGATTAATATTCAGTGTAATATAGTATGTGACAGACTATACAAATTGCATGCACAAGTCATGGCAGGTAATTTTGACTGTAAGATTTGATGACAGTGTTCATCAGGAGAATAGACCGCCTCTCTGCAAAGCCGTAGAAATGTATGCTCTAGATCCATATGGTGGTCTTGTTTTTCCTGTTTCCTTTTGAAGATTCAAAACTGCTTTCCCAGAGTTCATCATATCATCTTCCAGTGTAATTTCCACCTCAGAGATGTGCAAACTAAGATCAATTTAGTGTCACTCAGTTTAAACATTAACAAATTCACCTTCCAGCATATAATTGCTAAAATAGAAACCAAGTGACTAGATTCTCAGTCATGTTTCATATACTCTTGAAATGCTCTATACTTTTTAAGGGACAATACACATTATAAGTATAGTTTGGCCTCTTAAAATCAAATTCCCTTTTTAAAGATCAACAAAATTGAGTTCCAAATATTCCCAGTTTTCTCTTCCACATCTGTTATATCCTGTTTTAAATCTTCTTTGATTTCTTTTCATGCTTTTCAATCAGATAGGCTGGGTCTCAATTAATTCATCTGAAAAAGGATATAATAAAGCTCATCTCATTTCATCATGAGAATCAAGTGTGATATTGACACAGCAATCAAGAAGCATGAGTGCCTTTTGCCTTTCCCTCAAAGAGGGGAAAGGGTGCTTAAGCCGTGGGAAAAAGTGTGGCTTTTACCAACATTTTTAAGATTTAAGTTCTCAAGACTCCTTTTATGGAATAATATCTCTCGAACTTTAATGAGCATGCAGATTAGCTGAGGAGCTTGTTAAAATGCAGATTCTGATTCATGAGGTCTGACGCGGGGCCTGATAACTCTCCATTTCTGACAAGCTCCCAAAGGGATACCCACGTTGCAGGTCTGTGGACCAGACTTCTAATAGCAAGGCTACAGACCTCCTGAGCATAATGGGTATAACTCAGCAGTTAGCCTGCCATCCGCTTAATGATGGGGCTTCTTTTTTTTTTTTAATTCAACTTTTCACCTGAAGAGAATTATAGATTCACATGTAACTGTAGGAAATAATACATAAAAGTCCTATGCACCCTTTACTTTATTTCCCCCAATGCCAACATCTTACAAAACTATAGTATAATGTCATAATCAAGACATTGGCATTGATACAATCTACCCATCTTATTCAGATTTCCCAAGTTTTTTTTTTTTGTACTCATTTTGTGGGTGCATGTGTGTGTTTGGCTCTGTGCAATTTTATCATGCATGTAGATTCATATATCCACCACCACAAATTACAGAATAGGCAGGATCCCTCCTGTTGTCCTTTTAAACCCACACCCACCTCCCTCCCAAATACATCCCTTCCCCCACCAAGGCCCATCCCAGACCCCTGGCAACCACTTACTCTGTTCTCCATTTCTATAATTTTGTCATTTCAAGAATGGTATATAAATGGAATTATATAATATATAACTTCTTGTGACTGGCTCTTTTCACTCAATACACAATTCTTTGGAGATTCATCTACATTGTTGCATATATCAATCACTCATTCCTTTCCATTGCCGAGAAGTACGCCATGGTATAGATGTACCATGATTTGTTTAACCATTCACCTATTAAAGGACATCTGGGTTGTTTGTTTCCAGGTTGGAGCTATTGCAAATAAGATTACTATGAACATTCATGTACAGGTTTTTGCATGAACATAAGTTTTCATTTCTCTGGGTAAATGCTCAGGCATGCAATTGTTGGGTCATATAGCAGTTGCATGCTTAGTTTTTGACACTGCCAAACTGCTTTCCAGAGTGGCTATATCATTTAACATTACCATGAGCAATGCGTGAGTGTTTCAGTATCACCAAATCCTCACTAGCATTTGGTATTGTCACTATTTTCATTTTATCCTATCTGAAATGTGTATAATGACATCTCATTGTTTTTTAATTTGCATCTCCCTACTGGCTAATGATTGTGAACATCTTTTCTTGTGCATATCTGCCACCTACTTATCCTATTTGGTGAAACTCTCTTCATGTCTCTTGGCCACTTGCCAATTAGATTGTTTATTCTTATACTGTTGAATTTTGAGAGTTCTTTATTTACTCTAGATACTTTGTTGGATATGTAGTTTGCACATATTTTCTCCCAGTATGTGACTTGTCTTTTCATCGTCTTAACAAAGTCTTTCAGAGTAAAAGTTTTAATTTAATGATGCCCAATTTATCAATTACCCTTTTATGGATCATATTTTTGGCGTTGACTCTAAGAACTCTTTACCTTGTGAAGATTTTCTCCAAATTTATTTTCTTCTAAGAATTTGTTCTAGTTTGCTAGCAGCCAGAATGCAATACAAGAGTTGGATTGGCTTTTAAGGGGATTTATTTTGTTAAAAACGTATAGTTCTTCAGAGGAAAGGCAGCTAACGTTCAACTGAGGTTTTTTTCTTATGTGGGAAGCCACAGGGTGATCTCTGCTGGCCTTCTCTCCAGGCCTCTGTGTTCCAACAACTTTCCCTGGGATGATTCCTTTCTGCATCTCCAAAGGCCTGGGCTGAGCTGTGAGTGCTGAGATGAGGTATGCTGAGCTGCTTGAGCTGTGCTACTTTCAGCTCTCTCATTTAAGCACCAGCCAATTAAATCAAACATCATTCATTGCAACAGGCACGCCTCCTAGCCGACTGCAGGTGTAATCAGCAACAGATGAGCTTCACATGCCATTGGCTCATGTCCACAGGAATAGAACTAGGCACCTTCACTTGGCCAAGTTGACACTGGAAACTAACTACCCAGAGTTTTATAGTTTTATGTTTTATATTCACATCCATGATCCATTTTGAGTTCATTTTTGTATAAAGTATATGAGGTTTAGGTAAAGGTCCATTTTTGTGTCTATGAATGTTCAATCGTTCCAGCACTGTTTGTTGAAAAGACTGTGTTTTCTCCATTGAATTGTTTCTACACCTTTATCAAAAATCAATTGGTGCATTTTCAATGGTGACATGAATATCCTGCAGGTTTGTCCCCAGTGGTAGATAACTGGCAGCAGTCAAGACTATAGCAGTGACCCAGCCAGTACAAACTTCTTCATGAAATTATAACTAGTAAAGCAAGTAGGAAAAGTTATTGCTGTCTGCTTGCATTTCAAGGAAAGATTCTATGTGGAGCTAGAGTACTGGTACAGTCTTCCATTTAATTTCAGCAGTTAACAGCAACTTGTTTAATTTCATCTTGCTCTCTATTAACCTACTTCTAAGAGATCCTTCTTCATCCTTTCATTTAGTGGTACAAAGGTCAAAAATTATTAAAATTTTATATATTGCTCAGCCCCCTTCTTCAACAGTTTGGCTGTTTAGTGGTTCAGATCAACACAATACCATTTCCCTGCCCTTTGTTTAGAAGAAGGAGGAAAAGAAGCCACTGATTTGGTTCTCAGTGTAGTCCTCAAATGTATACCCTCCTCCATTATTTTAACATCAAAGTGAATATTCATTCTCCATTCTTTCTTTATTAGGTGCTGTAAGTTCTTTACCTGAAATACAAATCAAGGCTTCATCTCTGCTTTCAAAGACAAAAAACTGTGCAAACATTTTCTCATCATGGAACTGTATTCCTGATAACCATATCACTCTTAAGGAAGAATCTACCCCAGAACTTTATCCAGCCATACACTAAACCACATAATTTCTATGTGGGTAGGAACTGGGAATCTGGTGCTCCTGGGATCTAAAGGCTGACCACACCACACATAGGCCATCAGAGTACAGACTTCTGTTCTACAATCCTGTACCCCATGATCAAAATCTAGACCCTTGTTCTACATGTCTGATGGTCAGCACCCTGACTTTTTGCTATTTCCCTAGAGTGATTTCATTCTGTGTAATTGTTTGTTTATCCAAGGGCCCTGTGATTTCATTCTGTGTAATTGCTGGTTTATCCAAGGCCCCTGAGATTGCATTGTGTAATTGCTGGTTTATCCAAGGCCCCTGTGTGATTTTGCTTTCTTGACTTAGAAGCCTTGGCTCCCCCCACCCCCCACAGACTTCTGCTTTCTTCCTCAGGCCACAGCCACTCACACTGCTGCCAGTCCTCTTCAGGCAAATCTGCCTTGGGGTATGACATCTGTTGTGGGGAATTGAGATATTTCTCCACTCCTCCTGTCAGACCTGCCTCTCTCTTTCTATCCCCTTTCTCTCTCCCAATGTACTATGGGCGAGAGGTTGCTAATCTGACTGGACAGAACTCAGGACACTCATAGGCATGTTTTAGCAGTAATTGGCATCACTATGACTTAGAGGCCGGAACCTAAGCCTCAGCCCTTCTCTTGGGTGGTTTTTCTCCCATGCAGCAACTGCAACTGGACATGGATTACCTCATAGTTTCAGAAATAAGTTCAGAGGCTCTACTTCAGCCTCAAGACCTCAACTGAATTTCCCAATATAGTTTTCATTTGAGCTCTATGTTTTATATAGAAAAATACCAACTCTTTCATCTGTTTCCCCTTTTTATACCTTTTTTACCTTTTAAATTGTAGTCATTGTATTGAAGGAAGAGGCCAACACTCAACATCTGAAAGAAAAACTGAAATTTACTTCTTGCTAAGCAAGGGAAAGCTGTGCTTGGAAGAAAAAGTCTCTCTGAGCAATGTAGAGAGCTGATCTTATACAGGTTTTTGGCAGCACAGAGTTCAAGGACAAGCAGATTTTCAAAAGAGAGAGAGTTTAGGGATAAGATGGCCTTTAGCTCTGGAAGAGGTTGCTCCCATGAAACTGTCACTGACTGGCTGCCTTTTGGAAGTGTGTCCACGGAAGTGAGACTGCCACTGACTGGGCACTCCTGAAACAGCATTGTCATTTCTTATGAAAGTTTTAAAACCAGTTCCAGAGGTTACTCATCGCTATGGCCAAAGAGTCTTTGCCTACGAGAACAACAGTTTTTTTCTTCTGTAATATCTATATCCTTTCCCAAAAAAGGCAACAAATTTATTGTGCATGCATTTCCTACTTCCAAAACCTCCTCCTTCATCCCCAGGTACTTTACATTTTAAGAATATGGAATTTTAATTCTAGTTCAATTTTTGTTCAAAATTAAAATTATCGGTGTACGGTGGTTCAGTGGTAAAATGCTCGCCTTCCATGCGGCATACCTGGGTTCCATTCCCGGACTATGCACCCCCCAAAAAATAAATAAATAAATAAAAGTATCTAAGTGTAACGAGAGGTTTTGGTAGTTTCTCCACTGAGTGCAGTTTCTTCCATTGCAACTACTACACTTGGATTTGGTTTTCATTCTTCGGGTGTCTACTCCTGTAACGGGTGCTGTGGAGGGCCACCACCATTCCCCTTCAGAGTCAAATCACTCACTTTCACAGTGTCGGGGCTGTTTTCTTCTAATGGCTTGAAGATGAAGTTGAGTCCCTCTCCAAGAATCACTCTCGGCCAAGGGAGCTGCCTCACCAAGTTTATGCCCACAGCCAATGACTTCCCCAGAGGCAGCCCACATCCAATGACTGTCTCTGCAGAAGTATAACTCCTATAAGGAGTTCAGTTGCCTCACCTTGGGACAACTCTAGAAGGCCCTCCTTCGCCCAAAGCACCCCATGTGGTGTGCAGAAGCTTTTCTTGCAACTACATCACCATTTACCTTCTCCTCCGCATAACCCTGCTTCTCCTATTCCCTTACAGTTGTTCCTCAAGCACTCCCCAAAAACCTGCTACATGCAAATCTCCATCTCAGAATCTGTGTCCAGTAAACACAACCTACAACCATTCTCTAGTAATTATTCTAGAGAGGACTTGTGGAAGATAAACTGAGTTATTGTATGTCTGATATCTCTTCACTTTGCCTAGATGAAGAACACTGGTTTAACTCAAAATAGGATTCTTGGTTCAAATTCATTTTTCCCTTAGAATTTTTGAGATAGTGCTTCTTAGCTTCTAGTAACCAATGCTGCCATGAGAAATCTGATGGTAATCTAACATTTGTTTAGTTTTGGTGAGTTGGTTGTTTGCTTTTTGATCTTTGGAAGCTTTCATGATTTTTCTCTTTAATATGGGTATTATGAGACTTACCACAGTGTCTAGATCTGAGTAATTTCTTATTCATCTTGCTCACATTTGGTGACCTCTTTGAATCTGAAGACTTGTACACTTCTTCAGCTCTGAGGAGTGTTCCTCTATAATTTTCTCTGACTCATTTATATCACCTCTTTTTCCCTCTATTCAGCCCTTTGAGTATTTATGCTTTAAGAGACATAGAGTCTCTAGATCTATCCTTTCTTACCTTCAATCCTGTCTTACCATTTCCTGCAGAGTTTTACACATTATTGTCCTTCTGTGCTGCTTTCTGGGAGAATCCTTCAACTAGCGAATTCCCTCTGCAGTTGTATCTATTTTGCAATTTAGCTAATCTCATTTGATTTCGGTTTTTGTTTTGTTTTGGATAATCAAAATTTTCATCAAGTCTCTAAATGGCTCTCTTTCACAATAACCTATTCCAGTCAATATAAACTAGATGTCCTCTCTTATCTCTCTGAAAATATTAATCATTTAAAAAAATTATTTTCTATTTTAACTGTTCCTTTAGGTATTTGTTTTCATTAGTGCTTCTCACAGCATTCACTTTATTCAACTGCTTGTTAATTCTTGGCTTATGTGATCATTTTTGTACTTGAAATTCCCTGTAAGCTGTGTAAAGGTCAGTGGAGTACAAAGAGGGCAGTAGATGTGATCTGTGCAGGACTATAAGTATTTTATCATCAACATTGTTTAGAATTACAAGAACATGGTGATAATTAAAAGCAGAGTGACTTTTAGTTGTTCTGGTTTTCTTTTTAAAATGTGTACCACATTACTGCCTACACCTAGGAAATATCATTCCCATCAAATCCCCTCTCGCTCCACCCCATCCCACTGCTTGGTATGCCACTGCAGGTCTTCCACAGTTTTTGTGGGAAGAAATACAATGAAGAGTATGAAGCTAGGTCATTGTCTGGCATAGAATCCCCCATTCCTACTGATTTTTCTCATCCACTTGGGACACAGCTTTGTTTCTGAAGTCAGAATCCGCGCTCACTGATCCACCCTGGGGGCAGGTGCCTCTCTTATCAACCACTAGATGCAAGTTTGCCAGGAAGGAGGGGAACCTACTTCACTCCTTTGGAAAGAGCTCATGGTTGGCCTTGGCTCCTTCTGCCCCTTGCTTTGCACCCACCCTCTCCAAGGGGGAATCCTCCTCACTTTTCACAACAAACATCTCCTGTGAGTGCTGGGCAGTGGTCGCCTTCATCAACAATACTAATATTTATACTAATGTTAATACTAATACTAATGCTAATAATAATAACAACAACATGTTCTGAGCAACTGAAAATTTGTGATAATTAAATGAGTTAACATGAACCAATGTGTCTTCTTTCAGAAATTTTTCAAATCTCCTGGTTTTAGGGTAACACTATCTTGTTTTTCCAATATTGAGGATTTTCTAAAAACACCTTTTTTGTTTTTTCTACAGATTTACGGCATTCAGTGTATTATCTAATTTTTCATCTGCTTCTTGACATAGCTTTACTCCTTTTTAAAGGCAGTATGCATTCCAATAGAACAGTTATAAAAGAAAACATCGATTTTCTCAGAACAAGCATAGAAGTAAGAACAAATGTTAGAGGATATATAAAGTGAAAGACAGAAATACTAACTAAAGAATCTTCAAGCTAAATTTAGAGTATGTTTTTTTTTCCTGTCCAAATAAGTGCACAATAAATATACACTGAATAGGGCGGGCAACAATGGCTTAGTGGCAGAGTTCTCGCCTGCCATGCCGGAGACTGGGTTCGATTCCTGGAGCCTGCCCATGCCAGAAAAATAAATTAAATATATATATATATATATTTTATATATATATATAATAAATGAATAAGACGTTGAATGAGAATGTACCCCAAAAGTTCCCCAAGACACCAGTTTTCAGGAATTATTTGTCATCATTCTTTGACTCTTTGTCTGCTCCTAAGTAGAAAAAAATGGTAAAACATACTCATCTTACGCATTATTTACCTTACTCTCAAAAGTGACTTGAAACCATGGGGGAAGTAAAATGTTTATTGAAGTGAAATGTATTAGTACTATGACTATTTTATGTTAATGTTCGTAAATTTCATTCTCTTGTTCGTTCTCTGGGGTTGGGAAGGACTGCTCTTTTTCGTTCGTCTGCGTGTGAATGGGCATGTATGTGTACACATGGGTCTTGTGAACACAAATTCACAATCTATGTGGCAATATTTTTATAATTTTTAGGTTATTTTAGCCTTGAAATAGTGGTCTAGCTTTTCATAGGTTTAGGTACCACTAAATTTATGGGCCATTAGAATATGATTCACTAACAATAGAAATAAGCATCATGGACTCAACCCCCAGCATTTACAGATTAACAGAAGAAAAGACCTAGAGAGCAGACTACTGACAGGGAAGCAGAAGTAAGCTCTGGAGACCTAAGTCTCAAGAGAGATCAAGAATAATATAGTTTTAGAAAATTATGCATCATAATATCCATACGCATATAAGCATATGTACACACTAATGTGTACAAACAGTACCATATGCACAAGCAAACTGTGATAACTCAGAGTCTTCACAGCATTTAGGGGTGAATGTAAGAAGGGAGAGAAGGGAGACTGGGTTGAGTTATAGCTATACTGCTTAAAATGTATAGTTTTTGATAAGCTAAAAAAATTTTTTTGGTAAAAAAAAATCAAACTTTGTGCAATTTTCAGTTATTTTCACGCAAATTTACTTTCTTAAATGCTCACTGATTCAAAGCTAATCACAGGTTTCTTTTCTTCATGTGTAGGTTTGAAGACAACTGTCTGAATTTACCATTAACTATTGCCTCAACATGGCAAATGAAAAGCAAAAAAAACCCTCCTCCCTCCTCAAAATTCCCAAGTTGTGATATCATAACCTTTGCCTAATTCTTGTCTGTTATTCCACAAGATAGAAATGGCAGATTTTAAAGGACTTTAACCAATTGGGATTTTTGTAAAATGAAGTAAATCAGGAAATATTGGAGAAATCTGACAAAATAAAGTTTGCAAAAGCCAAAGTTCACTCAAGAAGATTTTATTAGAAGAAGTAAATTCTACTTTTAAATGAGTTTGAGAAAGAATGAATGAAAATCCAAAATATTATTTGGGGAATATAGGTAGATTAGAAGTATTTTTTTACAAAACACTTGTTAAGACAAATGGGGGAGGGAGGGCAAAATGTGATGGCATTATACTTTCCCTAACCAATTTTCTTAAATGTTATAAATGAAACCTTACTTACTAAAACTAAAACCTTACTCTAAACCCCATCCTACTCACTTTGCATACAAATGAAGCACCTCTGACCTCTTTTTTCAAACTCTTTCTTCCATGATTTTGTGACATTTTTCTCCCTTAAATCTACCTCTCTAATGGCTGCTTCTCAGTTCTTTTCCTTATGCTACTCCTTAAATGTGAGCAAAATCCAAGATTCTGACCTTCCAATCTTTTCTTGTTATATGCAGGCTTTCACATGTAATCCCATGCACTGCATAATTCCCCCACCATCACCTCTAGAGAAGTGATTCCTAGTTTTACGTTTCTAGCTTGGGCCTTTCTCTGATTTCCAGACACAAATGTCATTTGCTATATTTCTACACCTTATTCTTAATGTACATTTGAAGTTTAAATATACTAAACTAAGTGTTTTTGTCTTTCTTTTACAACTCATGACTTCATCAGAGTTAGTATCATAATTATCCACCTCACAGACCAAACTAGAAATTTCATATTGTTACATTAATCCACACATTCTAACTTGATTCTCTCCCTTCTTCAAGCCTGTGTCAGTTTGGAAAGGTTTATATACCCTAGAAAAGCCATGTTTTAATCCTAATCAACCTTGTGGGAGCAACAGTTTCATCTAATCCCTATTCAGTACCTTATGTTGGAAACTTTAATTAGCTTATCTCCATGGAGATGTGACTCAATCAAATGTGGGTATTAAACTTGATTAGGTAGAGATGTGTCGCCACCCATTCCAGGTGGGTCTTGATTGGTTTTACTGGAATCCTTTAAATGAAGAAGCACTTTGGAATAAGCTAGAGAACAACAAGAGATAAAGCCACAAGATACTGAGTGAACAGAAAACAACATAGCCACGTGAAGCACAGAGTCCACCAGCCAGTGACTTTTGGAGATGAAGAAGGAAAATGCCTCCCAGGGAGCTGTAGAGGAAGCTGATGATGTCATGTTTGCATATGCCTTTCTAGATGAGAGAGAAACCCTGACCATTTTCACCTTGTGCCTTTCAACTTGAGAGAGAGACCCTGAACTTCATCGGCCTTCGTAAATCAAAGTATCTTTCTCTGGATGCCTTAGACTGGACATTTCTATAGATTTGCTTTAATTGGGACATTTTCATGGCCTTAGAACTGTAAACTTGTAACTTATCAAATTCCCCTTTTTAAAAAATCATTTCATTTCTGGTATATTGCATTCTGGCAGCTAGCAAACTAGAACAAAGCCATCCTTCCTCAGTACAACTAAGAATCCTCTTTTTTTTTTTTTTTTCAATTATTTTTCTAAAACACATTACTAAACCTGTCCTTCTTTTGCTTAGAATTATGTGTTGGCTCCTCACTGGCCTCAATTAGCCTTTTAAGTCAAATTATAGGTGATGTGATATACTATGTTAAAATGATTGAGCCTTTATTTTGGAAGGAGTGACTCTCATGTGCTCTACAAGGCAGTCAAGCAATACATCTTTTCCCAGGCCATTTCCTTTGCTTTGAATACTTTTTGTTTACATTATCAGTCAAAGTTCCAGTCATCCTTCAAGGCTCAACTCAAATAACACCTTCACTGTAACCTCGTTCCTGAC
>PVIY010037834.1:0-24356 GCA_004026745.1 Myrmecophaga tridactyla | reverse complement strand
TTTGCAAAGTAGGAAATGACTGTGGGCTCATGGAGGGCCAACTCCTAGAAGAATCTAAGGGTGGGCTGGTCACCTCCCACAGGGGACGGGGTGAGGGGGGTGCTGGGGGAGCAGAAAGGGGAGCAGAGCAGACAGGGCACCGCACAGCACTCAGAACACGCCTTACCCCACCCCGCCCCCCAACGCCACTGCAAACAAGACCCACGCCCACAGCTCTACCTGCAGCCAGCGTCTGGGGCGGCCATAGGGGCGAGGCAACTAGGGCGGGAGAGAAACAGCGTCACTGGAAGGCACCACCACGACCAGCACCCAGCCCTCTACCCAGGCCCTTCCCGGACACCTGTTGGCCCAAGGCCTTCCCCACACCAAGGGCCAGGGTGGAGGGTCCCCAAGTCGACCCATAGTCCCCCGCAATCATGTTTTAGAAACTCCAGATTCAGCCAAGGACCAAGTGTCTGCTACGCTCCAGGGACCCCCTTCATAGCCCACCCCAAGGCTCACTGCTCCAAGCACTCCACGGCCCTTCCAGGAAAGAATGGCCTGAGACACCCCAAGACCGTACCAGCTAGAAGGGGTCGGGTATACTCCCGTCTGTGTTCAGGGTGGCGGTGACCTTGCAAGGTCCCTCCCAAGGGCACAACTGGGAAACAGCAGCCAGATCTGCTGTCTTGCTTCCCCCTTCTACTTATTTGCAGGCTGTGGAGAACAGCGGGACCGACTGGGCTGAGGGCTCCTGAGGGCCCACCCTAATCAGTCCTCCAATCAGGCAGCCGAGTCTGCACACACAGCCACGAGTAGCTGTGGGTACAGCTGGCACCATGCACCCCCTGCTCTCCGTGCAATTTCATGTCCAAAGATCACCCTTTTAAAATCTGGGCACAGGAACAACCTAGGACCAGGCTGTCTGTGACTGACAGACCAGATCTCATCCATCGTGACAGCTGTCACCCCCTCCACGGGGGCCTTTCCGCAACCCCACCACTGCTCCAACAAGGTAGGTGAGGGTCAGGCTAGGGACCCCTGCAGATGCACAGGGAGCTCAGCAGTGATTCAGACCTGGGAGAATCTGCACAACTCACCAGCCTTTGTGCCTCGCATGTAAATTGGGGTCAAGAAGACACGTGGCTCCCAGAGCTTGTTGGGTGGCCAACAGCGACGCAGCAGGACATAACGGTCACCCAAGACCTTCAGTCTTAGTGCTTAGTGCCCATTTGTCCATCCAATCTTAATAACCTATGCAGGAAGTGACACTGGTCACTTTACATTTTACAGACAGGAAAACCGAGGCACAGAGAGGTTCAGCCACTTGCCCCAGAGCTACCCAGCTGGTTAAGTGGCGATGCAGGGATTTGAACTGCGCCCTCTGACTCCAGAGTCCTGGGTATGGCCTCCCATCCATGTTGGCTCTCACCCAGCATCCACCCCATGGTGGACACAAAGCCTCCGGACTCCAGGGATCCGGGCAGAATCCCTCCTATCTGCTCCTGACCCTAGCCTGGCCCCAAGGTTGCTGGAGAGAAGGATGATCCCCCACAGGGCTGAGCTGGCTCTAACATTCCCTATCGAAGCACTTCAAGTTCTCCAAAGACCAGGCCGCCTGTGACCAAGGGTGCGGGGTGAGGTGGCCAACTCCAGACACCACGTGGCAGTGCGGGATACACAGGGCCTGCCCCGGAAGAAGCCAGCAAGCAGATCGGCACCGGAGCGACACTGCGTGGCCAGGTCCTCTGGAGGGCTTGGGCAGAGTGAACCCCCCACCCGGAATGGTACCATCTTCCTTGGGGACAGAGGAAACGTAACTGAGGCATCAGAGATAAGCTTCCATGGTGGGGGACTGTCACCGTGTCGCCAGCCTGCAGGGGTCAGAACTCAAGCCAAGGACAAAGAGCAGCAGTTCATTCAGGGACGAGCCAGCTGAGGGGGCATGGTCTGCCAGGCCTCACAAAGTCCTCGGTCCCTTAGGACCACCCTGGACTGCTGCCCAGCGTCACGAGGAGGGAACAGAGGCACCAAGAAATAAGGTGATTTGCCTGAAGCCATCCGGCAGGTGAGTGTCAGGGCAGAGAGGTGAGCTCAGACACTGCCAGAGCCCAAACCCACTTCCTCACACAGTCCATGCAGCAATCTCTGCCCTAGTGAGATCCTGCCTGGTCTGGGCCTCAGTTTCCCCACCGATGCTTGGTGTCAATCTCTGGGGCCGCTTCAAATTGGAGCATCCAACAGCTCTGCCTTGGCGTGGCAAGAAGGGAAAGAGGGAAGGTATGGGTGAGGAGGAGGGGCGGCTGGGGGCTCCCTCACCACTCCCGGCCTGGACCACAGCCCCTGCTCCCCGAGACGGTCAGGCCCACTCGCCTATTCTGAGAAAATTACCAGCCCTTCTTGCCCGTTTGGAAAGCTGGCTTCTGGGGGCATAGTGGATGCTTCATCCAGCAGCCCGGCAGGGGAGTTAGCTGGGGAGGGCACGGAAAGGAGGCCCCCCAGCATCAATGCCAGCCACCCCCAGCCGCCTGGCCAGGCCCGGAGAACCCACAGAGAAATAATAGCGTGTGCGGGGTCTCGAGATGAGTCATAGTGGAAGAAGCAGCTGTGCTGGTGAAATTTTAAAGCCGACATAAAAAAGAAAATACGAAATGCAATACGGTAATTTTGCCTGTGAATGCTCTGGCACATTTTTAATTAAAACTATTTTGGAGTTAAATAGAGGCGATGGGGAGGGGTGGGGCAGCGGGGCAGAGCTCAGAAGGGGCTCACTGCCCTCCCACCCAAACCTCAAAAACCCAGTGCTGGAAGATGTTTCAAAGAATAATATTAATCCTCTCTCCTGCTCTTGGCCAGCAGGCAGATACCCTGCTTTGCACAGTGCTGGGGGGCTTTGTTCTACTTTATTTCACTGACAAAAGTACCAGAATCATAAAATCTTACAAGCAAGAGACATGAGGTCGAAGCTGACATCCCACACAGCACAGTACTCGTGTTCTTCAAGACTCCCAAACATGGTCATCTGATCTTCATTTAACTACCTCCGAAGACAACAAGCTCACTACCTGACGAAGCAGTGCTTCCACACTGAAGCAGCCCTTCCTTGGTCTGAGCAAGAATCAGCCTCCCCTCATGGCCCAGGAGAAGGTGGGGGTCAGCCACGGGATCCACCCCACCTGGCTGTGCTGGAGACCGAAGACCAAATGTGACCACTCAGACCCCACGGCCCTGCCCTCGAGGAGCGGCCAGTCCGGCAGGAAGACGGTGACATCGTATCGGCCAGGGAGGGCGGCCCAGCAGAGAGCTTGGAGGGAAGTCATCAGCCATCAGATGGCCCGAGCTAGACACCAGTGAGAGGGCAGGAGGCCAGAGGGAGAGACTACGGGAACCCCTGTGCTCCCTGCACTCCCCACCCTGGGGTGGACTCAGTCTTCTCACTGTGGGCCAAGCTCTGCCATCCCCCAACAGCCCCTTCTGTGTTGAGTTGTGCTGGAGGGTGAGGGGGTGAGGGCCCCCGTCACAGATAAACACACAGAGGTCCAGGCAGAGGAAGTGGCCTGAGAATGTTCATAAAGCTGGGTGCCGTCCAAGCCACCCCCAGGGATCAAAGGGCAAGAAGGATGCCAACTGGAAGTTCTGGGCTGGCTAGGAGAAGGGGGGTTCTTCTCTCTCTCTCTCTCTCTCCATCTCTCACTCCTGTTGGCTTCAAATAGCGGCAGGGTCCTTCTCCATGGCCCAGCACCCCCAGCCAGGGCCGTGAACCTGGAGCCACCACCCACACTGCCAATGCCACTGCCTCCCAGTGCCTTGGCTGATTGAGTTTGGTGACGAGTCCCTCTGTCACAGCGTGGGGACGAGGGTAGTGGATGTGCATGGGCCCAGCTGGGTAGCTGAAGCCCCAGCACCACAAGGTCGTGGGGGCCCCTGCTTCCCCACCCCCTTCTCAGGGTGCCGGTCTGGCCCTGACCCCCACTCGTTGGGAGACATCAGACAAGCCGCCCGCACAGAACAGAGGAAGAAACTGAGGCCCCTGCCCCACGTCACATCAAGCCACACACCACGCAGCACCCACAGCCCTGCTTTGTTAAGGCTTCATGGAGGGAGGAGGGAGGATGGGGGCTCTATTAAAGAAAGAAAAAAAACTGTGAAAACGTCTGCATTACATGACCCCTGAGCCTCCAGCCCTCGACCCTACCTAGCCACAAGCCAGCAACACAGGCTCATGTCCGTGCACCCAACCTAACTGCTGCAGCCGGTAAGCCTGGGCCCGGGGGAGGGTCTGCACCCCACGTGCCTGGCCCAGGGTGTGGGCCCCAGGAGTGTGGACAGAACCCCATGACAGCCGCCTGCACCTCCGAGGCCCCAGCTCCCTGGGGGCCCAGGCAGAGACATCCCGTCCAGCGGCTATGCTCCTGGATGTTCTAACAGGGTTGAGCCCCCGTCAGCCCCCACCCCACCTCTGGCAGGCAGGCAGTGAACACAGCCAAAAGTGTAGGGGTCTCCTTGGGAGACCAGGGGGTCCCCAGAGAAGGGGAGAAGGAGAGCCCTACAGCCTGAGCATGTGCTGGGAGCATTCCCACACATGTCCTCCACTTGGAACCTGGACACTGGGGACCAGGGGCAAAGTCACACACTTGTCCCTGCGGAGACAGGACCAGGAACAGGACCCTGGGTGGACTGCCCTTCCCACAGAAACAACATGGCAAACGCACCCCAAATGCAGAGTCCAGGCTCTCAGTGCACTTCTCCACCGATAAAAAACAAAGAAGGGCAGGATCGGGGCAGCGTCAGAGGCCACCAGTGTGAGACTTCAGCCACCAGGCCACAAACCTGGCCATCATTGGGCTGGACAGCGGCCCGGCCCCCAGGACTGGGGAGGCAGCAGTACCCCCTTCCCGCTGCCTAGGAACCTGCTCCAGGGCAAGGCCTGAGCATACAACCCGTCCATCCCATACTCCCCCACCATTCCCACCTACAGCACGGAAACCTCCCCACCCCCCAAGCTGGCCCTCCATGGCACTCCGGGGGCAGCCCAGCTCAGGCCTGCCTGGAATATTCCTGCCTGGAATATGTAGTCTGATAGGTCCCAGCCCCTCCCGGCTCTCACCAGCCCTGACAAGCAGGCCCTCTTGCTCCTGAACTCTTCTGAAATAGCCCGGCACGTGCGTGCCCAGCACACCACAACAGGCCCTCAAACAACTCATAAAGAGAGAAGCCAGACTCTGACCCGAGGCCTGGCTGTGCGCTGAGCATGGGTGGGGTGGGAGTGTGGGGCAAGGAAGGAGCCCAATGTGATGGGCTCACACCTCCCAGTCCATGCAGGGGTGAGGCATGGAGATGGCAGCATGGGGGCTCTGCTCTGAAAGCTCCCTGGAAGCCTCCCAGAGGGCCTCCTGAGCAGGGCAATCCGTGCCAGGTCTGCTGGTTGCCTGGCAACAGGGCCAGATAGCTGAGCCCTCCCTGGGGCTGATCCCCAGAGAATCGCTTTGGGCATCCTGGGCGGCCACACGTGGGCTGGCAGGTGTACCCAGGGAGGAAGCGGCAATGCTGGCAGGGGCAGCCAGGCCAGCAGGCCTCCACGCACCCCAGCTGGGTTGACCACAGCCCTGCATCACCAGCCCCAGGCCCCCACCCCAGCAGGGAAGGTCTCCTTGCCCTGGCATTTGAGGCCCTGCCCCACCCCCCACCACAGAGCACTCTCGCCCCAGACCCCACCTTTCCCTGCAGCCTGCCCTCCTCACTGAGTCTGCTAACCCCACATCTTTGTACTGCCCTATCTTCAAATAATGTTCATGGCCTTTACCATCTGAATAAGGGGCCAGTGGGGGGAGGATGCACCCCAGCCCAGGGGGAGAGGAAGCAGCCAGGGAGAAAAGGGGGCCGGGGCGCGGGCTGCAACTCCACCTCCCACCAAATGTGCAGAGCAGCCCATGTCTTCAGCAACCCTCCGTTAAGCTCGCCACTCTGGGGGCTGGGGACGGTCACCCTGGGAAGGGTTGGGCCTAGAGGCTTCTAGAGAGGAAGGCTCTCCAGAGGGTGACTTCTGAACAGGACCTGAGGGGGGCTGCTGGAAGGCTATGGGTATGAAGGGGAGGAGAGCCCCAGATGGTAGGGGCTCCCTCGGGATGATAGTGGGGGCTCCCTCGGGGTACAGCAGGATCCCCGCCCTCGGCCGGCCTACCTGTGCGAGGAGCTTGTTGTCGCCCTCCAGCAGCTTCACCTTCATCTCCAGCTGCCTGATGTAGGTGGGAGAGGGATCTGCAAAGACACAGGGGAAAGGGTGGGGGTTAACCATCAGCAGACTCGTCCCGGGGTGCTGAGCCCAGCACCCCACCACCCCGCCTGGACCGCTGAGCCCTGGCTTCCTGGACCTGGAGAAGGCGTGGAGGGCTCCCTGCCTGGCCTGTTCTGGGAGCAATCTCTCCTTCTGCTTCCGTGACACTGCAGACCCAGAAGGAGTTATTACAGACACCCCACGATAGCACCCTCATCACCACAGAGCACCCCGCCTGGTGTGCAGGTCCAGGGGTAGAAACTTGAGGCTGCAAACACGTTAAGTCAGATTCTGGGATTCTTCCTCCTCTACCTCGGTCTGCCTACACGTGAGCTGAAGACGACTCAGGAACCTTTTAAAAATGACCTATGCGAAATGAAACCAGAAGGAAAGATAGACGATAAAGACTGAGCCGGTACAATCTAGGAATGCCTAGAGCGTACAATGATGGTGATTAAATGTACAAATTAAAAAACGTTTTTGCATGAGGAAGAACAAAGGAATGTCAATATTGCAGGGTGCTGAAAATAGATGGTCACTCATTTTAAAACTTCAATTTATGTGTGAGACTAAAGCAAAAAATGTTTATTTGGTACAAAATTTATATTTTGACTAGTACATTCCCTAATATAACTTATATAGACAGTTTAATTGAACAGCATAAGTACATGGAACCTTGAATAGGGCATGAGATTTTGTAGGTTTGTCCAGAGTGATAACAATCCCAGAGTGATTTGAACAGTGAATAAAATAGTATTTGCATGGCGGGCCACGGTGGCTCAGTGGCAGAGTTTTCGCGTCATGCCAGAGACTCGGGTTTGATTTCTGGTGCCTGCCCAAGTTAAAAAAAAAAAAAAAAAAAAAAAAGTATTTGCAAAGTCCCCTTGGGGGAATGGTGAGAAAGGGGGACAATTCAGCTTCGCCATTTGGAGAATCCCTGATATTCTTGTAAACAGTGGGGACAACCAAATCAATAGGCTGAGACCTCAATCTTGGGGTTTGTTCATATGAAACTTATCCCTACAAAGGATAGGCTAAGCCTACTTAAAATTAGGCCTCAGAGTCACCCCCAGAGAACCTCTTTTGTTGCTTGGATGTGGCCTATCTGTCTCTCAGCCAACAAGACAAGCAAACTCACTGCCCTCCCCTCTCTACGTGGGACAGGAGTCCCAGGGGTATAAACCTCCCTGGCCACATGGGACAGAAATCCTAGAATGAGCTGGGACTCAGCATTAAGGGATTAAGAAAACCTTCCTGACCGAAAAGGAGAAGAGAGAAATGAGACAAAATCAGGTGTCAGTGTCTGAGAGATTTCAAACAGAGTCAAGAGTTTATCCTGGAGGCTATTCTTATGCATTTTATAGATATCCCCTTTTTAGTTTAAGATGTATTAGAGAGGCTAGAGGGAAGTGCCTGAAACTGTAAAGCTGTGTTCCAGTAGCCATGTTTCTTTAAGATGATTGTATAATGATATAGCTTCTGCAATGTGACTGCGATTGTGAAAACCTTGTGTCTGATGCTCCTTTTATGTACGATATTGACAGATGAGTAAAAAATATGGATTAAAAATAAATAAATAATGGGGGAACAAATGTCAAAATAAATTGAGTAGACTGAAATACTAGTGATCAATGAAAGGGAGTGGTAAGGGGTATAGAAAAAAATAGGGGGAACAAAGGTTAAAATCTATTAAGTAGATGGAAATACTAGCGGTCAATGAGAGGGAGGGGTAACGGGTATGGCATGTGTGAGTTTTTCTTTTTTCTTTTTATTTCTTTTTCTGGAATGATACAAATGTTCTAAAAAATGATCATAATGATGAATATACAACTATGTGATAATACTGTGAGCCACTGATTGCACACATGCACGGAATGTTTGTATGCTAAGAATGTTCATGTTTGTATGTTGTTTTGGTTTGATAATAAAAAATAAATTTTTTAAAAAAATGACTTGTGCAGGGGCCGGTTCTACAGGCAAGCGCCATCTTTCCTATTCAGGACCCTCTCATTGCATGTCAGGAGGAGCCAGGCACTTGGCCAGAAGCTCCCATGACACCCAAGTGGGACTCCAAGGATACATCCCGGTCTCCGAGGAGGGCCAGGGCCCAAATAGACAAACACACCAGACCCTCATGCAGGGGTGAAACCCCTCGCAGCTAACAGCAGGGTTCCCTGGAACACCAACTGGGAAACAATGGATCAGCTCAACTCCAAACACCTCCCCAAATTAAGACAAGAAACCCAAACGGCCTGCACAACTACCTAACCCATGAGTGGTGGCTGCTCGGGTCAGGACAGGCAGGGGGAAGGAAGGAACCACCACGTCAAGTGAGACATGTGGCACTAGCTGTATCCAGCACCTCCCTGAAGCCTGGCAAGGGACAAGCAGGCAAGGAGACTATGAGGAATAAAGTGTCCGCTTGCCATGGCGGGGGAGGGGGCACCCTGACATGAAATGTCCACAGGACAGCTGTGCCAAGCTGAGCCCCTGGCAGCCCCAGGCAAAGCTGACAGCACTCGGGCCACCTTCGAGGGACACGAGTACAAACCCACAGAGTGAAGATGCCCTACAGGATACCCCACTACAGCCCAAGACCCGGACGCGGCCTCAAGCACCCCTTCCGTGCCCCACGGCCCTGCACGAGCCCCAGAGGCTCAGCCCCGAGCCAGGACGGAGGCAGCCAGCCACGACCTGGGCCCGCTAGGTCCCTCCAGAGGAAAGGCTCGCTGCCCATCTGGGGTCTCCGAGCGTGGCCAGGGGGCTGTATCGCCCTCCACCTATTTCTAAGGGATGGGCAAGGAGCTCCCAGCCTCGCCAACCTCCCAGGCCAGACCCCAGACCAGCACCCATGCCAACAGTCCCAAAACCCGCCTCAGCACCCTCCGTGGTAGTGGGGATGCCTAGACACGTGAGCGAACTTCTTCCTCGGCTAGAGCAGTGGGATGCTGACCTCCACCCCACAGCCACGGGAGAAGCCCACGGGCTGCTCCACGAATGGCCCAAGAACACCCCACCCACCCTGCGTCCCACCTCCAGGGCTCAGCCTCCACGGCCCAGCCTGCTGGCCCAGGGCTCCCAGTCCAAAGCACGGCCCCACTAACCAGCCACGTAAGCACCCCGAGTGGCTGCCTGGAGCAACGCTCTTCAGACCAGAGTTGGCTGCTGCTGCACTTTCTAAAAGAACAACACAAGAGTCTTAAGATATCTTAAATCATCCACTGATTCCAATGGAATCGGTCCTACGAATTCATTCTAAGAGGAAAATGCTACAGCACTGCAGGCGCCCAAACTGGAAATCACTTTTCGTCCAACCATGGCACAGAGTTACCCCCGACCATCATTAAAATGATATTGAGGACCCAGAGTTTGTCTCCTAAACAACACAGAAAAACACAAGATTACAGGGAAAGGACTAGACGCAAAATTAAATGTGCAATCACGGCTACATTTTAAAACCTATGCATTCAAACAAAATCTGCAGGGAAGTATATGGAAATATTGGGGGGGGTTGCTGCTCAGAGGAGAAAAAGAGTGCCTTTACTTCTCTATACCATATTTCGGCTAATTTTCCAATAATCTGCTTCTAGAGTAGGGAAGCATCTTTCTTTAATAATAAAAGAGAATGGATTAAATCATTGCACTTTCCAATTACACAGCCACCCACTGAAGCCACTGAAGTTTCAAATTGGATGGGAGGCAGAAGGGTGGCCGGGAGGCCAGGACAAGCAGGGGGCGGCGGCAGCAGCCTCGGCCCCTTCTGCCCGCTGGGGTCTGGCCCCATGCCTGCCCGTTCCATGGACTCAAGCTCAATCAGCTTCATGGCCACCTAGAAATCCTGCTAAGCCTCCGCTGCCCCCAGGCCTGGGCCAGTGCCCAATCCTGGCAACCTGAGCCGGGCTCGCCACACGGCCGGGAGCCTGGGGGCAGGAGCCAGCACCCTGCACAGGGGGAGAAGGAGGCCAGGGTGGACCCTTCCGGGGTGGGGCTGCCAGGAAAGGAGACCCCAAGAGGGGTCGCTGGCAAGCTGTGGCCCACAGGCCCGTCTGAGTCCACCTCTGGGAGATAACCATGTAATTAGACTAATCCCAGGTTTACAGTAGTAACAAGAGAGGCTGCAAAGGGGGCAGGGAGACTCACCTCCCGGCCTGCTGCTCAAAGGCAAATGACAGGGGTGGCCACAGAAGACATCTGGCTTGGGTTGGCCAAACTCAGTCTGGTTCAAGCCCAGCTAGACACTCGCCTGGCCCTCCCAGGGCCCCTCAGACCAACCTAGGGGAGACTGAAGCTGCTGCAGCTTCTGGCATGTTCTCCAGAGAGCTCTTCTGGCTGGGTTCACAGTTGCCTGCCAGCATTTCCTTAACCAGGAATCTCCCCTGGCAGCCCCCTCCCAGATACAGGATCAGGGGTCCTTGCTACACCCCTCCTTGCAGGTCCTCTGTGCCCAGGAGCGTGCAGGGGCCTGTGCAGCCAGGGGGGGCAGGAATCACAGGCTCCTGCAGGGGTCAGCCGAGCTCCAACCCGGCCCTGTGCTGGCACCGCCCCCAGCCTCAACTCTGCTCCATCCAGCTGCCCACTCTCAGCTCGGTCTGAACCTGCTGTTAAGAATTCTGGGGCCACTCACTGCCCTACCCCTCTCTAGGTGGGACATGACTCCCAGGGGTGTAAACCTCCCTGGCCACGTGAGACAGAAATCCTAGAGTGAGCTGGGACTCAGAATCAAGGGATTAAGAAAACCTTCTCGACCAAAAGGGGGAAGAGAGAAATGAGACAAAATAAAGTGTCAACGGCTGAGAGATTTCAGAGTTGAAGGGTTATCCTGGAGGTTATTCTTACGCGTTATATAGATATCCCTTTTTAGTTTAAGGTGTATTAGAGAGGCTGGAGGGAACTGCCTGAAACTGTAGAGCTGTGTTCCAGTAGCCATATTTCTTGAAGATGAATGCCTAATGATATAGCTTTAGCAATGTGACTAGGTGATTTTGAAAACCTTGTGTCTGATGCTCCTTTTATCTACAGTATAGACAGATGAGTAAAAAAATATGGATTAAAAATAAATAATAGGGGGAACAAATGTTAAAATAAACCAAGTAGACTGAAATACTAGTGATCAATGAAAGGGAGTTTAGGTAAGGGATATAGAAAAAAATAGGGGGAATAAAGGTTAAAATCTATTGGGTAGATGGAAATACTAGTGGTCAATGAGAGGGAGGGGTATGGGGCATAGTATATATGAGTTTTTATTTTTTTCTTTTTAGTTCTTCTTCTGGAGTGATGCAAATGTTCTAAAAAATGATCATGGTGATGAATATACAACTTCATGATGATATTGTGAGCCACTGGTTGTACACCATATATGGAATATTTATAGGTTAAGAATGTTCGTGTTTGTATGTTTTGGTTTGTCAATAAAATATAAAAAATTAAAAACAAAAAAAGAATTCTGCGGCCAGGAGTCACGTCCCCTCACCAGGGTGGCACAGGGCACTCAGGAGGCCTTGGGGAGCCTGACATAGCCTGGGAGGCTGAAGCTCAGGGTCAGAAGTAGCATTATTCATGGATGCAGGTGGGAGGGCAGAGAACAGAGCCAGAGGGGGTATCGGGGTCTTGGGAGATGGCTTTTCAAGGAACAGCTGCCCCTTTCCCTGCCTAAACTGCCCACGGCCCATGAGAGGCCCTGCGGGGGGCGGGGGCCAAGAGCAGCCAGATGCCAACACGGCGATGACTTTCAGAACTTGGGTGCAGGATAGAATTCTCATGTCCAGACAACAAACACATGGAAAACTTTCCCATTCACACACAGAAACTGCACTGAACAACTACTCTGTCCCAGACACCGAGCCAAACTCCCCTCCAGTGTGTAACCCTCACCCCAAGCTGGTGGGGAAGGTCCTGTTGCCAATCTCCCTATTTTAGTTAGGAGGAAACTGACTCAGAGAGGTTAAGGCACAAGTCCAAGATCACACAGCTAAAAAGCAGTGGGACTGGGATTTGACCTCAGGGCTGTCCAGAGCCAAGGCTCTCTCAGCCCCATGTCATAGCCTCTCTGTCAGTCCTGGGGGTCTCGTGTATGACAATACTGGGCCTCTGAGAATGCTGTCACCTCGGTCAGCAGCCCTCTCTGCACACGCTCTCACTTAGAGCCCAGGCCCTGTCAGGAAGGACAGCAAGTCACCCATTCTCCCCATGAAGAAACTGAGGCTCAGAGAGGTCCAATCTAGGATGCCAGTCTTAGAGCTTGTAAGGGTGACACTGAAATCAGAGCCTTGGGGGTGTGACCAAGACTAGAGCAGAGGGGGGAGTGTCCCCGAGGCTGCCACACACCACCTCGACCCCTCCTCTCGGCTCCTTGGTGCCACAGGGTTGCTCTGCCTCGAAGGCAGGGCCCAGCCTCCAGGGAGCTCGACCCCGGATTCAGCCTCACCGCCTCATCGTCCTCACAGGACCCAAGGAGAGGACTTGGTGGTCAGAGCCCAAAGCCCCGCAGCCCTGCAGCCCCCCAGCTCCTCCCAGAAGCCCACGGTCCCACCTGGCCAACTCAGAGTTGCACTCAAAATGGGACAGCCAGGAAGGAGCCCCTTCACCTCACCCCAGCCCCCCACAGCCGGGGGAGAACCCAACACGCAAAGGGTACCCCTTTCAGCACCTGCAGAGAAAAAAAATTAATCGGCACAAACAGAAAAACTAATGGCTGCATTAATAAAACTGGGGTCTCATCAGGCTGGCCTCCCAGCCTTTCTACAGGGGACACACGCTGTCCTCGCTGCCACCTGCCCCTGCGTCCGCCGCACCCCAGTCCAGAGCCTTGCCCGACCAGCACCCCGATTCTAGGGAAAGCCGCCAGACTGCCAAACCCTTCACTGAGCTCCAGGCCAGCGGCCACCCAGGGAGCCCTGTTTCCAGCGGGGTCACTGATCACATGCCCCATGTTGGATCTGGTACACTCAGTGCTCCTAAAGCAAAAGCTAATTTCTCCCTCTGCTGCTCAGGAAGCCTGGCATGCCAAATTGAAATTGTAAGATTGCTTCAAGCCAGGGGAGAAGAGGAAAGGAGGCCCTTCCTGGTGCCTTCAATCTCTGCAGGTGCAGGGCCCGTGCATGACGGCAGGAGTTCCTCTCCAGGGTATAGCGGGCCCACCCCTCGGTCATGTGTCCTCGCCAGGCTGTGCTTACAGAGGCCATGTGTGGTGACCTCAGCTGAGCGGGCACCACGGGGACCCCAGCTACACAGCGGCTGCCGGCCTCACCTGGGAGCTATTAAAACCTGCTCTCCTCCCTCCAGAGACCAACTGAGTTGGACTCACTAGGGGACCTGGGCCTCAGCGTCCACGTTAGCTGCCCCCAGGTGGTTCCACCGTGCACCCGGAGCTGAGCTGCTCACATGCTGCCCACAGGCCCGGTCCCCCGGGACCCCACTCCCTGCCAGCCCCAACTGTTAATTAGTGAGGCTCAGCCCTGCAGCAGCAGCCACCGAGGCTCCTGGGTTTATGATGAAACTAAATGTGCATGATCAATGTCAGAGGGGAGAATAAACAACATCTACCGAGCTCTGGGATGTGCCAGGCCCCTATATAGCAAAAAAGGGGAGAGCTTCGCTTACTTCAGGCAAAGGGGGGTTTGCTTTCATCACAAGAGATCAGCAAATTCTGACCCCTGGCCTCCAGTGCCAGGGCAGGGGGGCTGGTGGGGCCCAAATGGTCCTGCCTTGGGAAACCCGCAGGCCACTGGGGAGAAGGAGAGGCAGATGGCAGAGGGGCAAACCAACCTTGCGTAGAGGCCGGAGGTGCGGGTGGGACAGTCTGGGGACCAGGAGGGGGAGATGTGTCTGGGTCAACACACAGGACACGTGCGAGTGGCTAGAGGTGAGCAGACAGGTGCTGGTACCTCACTGGAGCCTTCCCCCGGGGAGGGGGGGGGGACACAGCACGGTGCGGGGTAAAAGGCTCGAAGCAAGGGGAAGAGGGGCACTGGGTGGCTCTCCTGGGATGGCAGCAGTGCCATGTCTGCGCAGAATTTCCCCCACTCAGCGAAAAGGATTCCTGGAGGAGTGGGAGGTCAGCGACAAGAGCGCTGTGTGGCCTCGACCTCCACGGAAAGACAACAGAGCGACATGGCAGGCAGAAGAGAGCTGTGAGCCAGGGGCGGCGTCCCAAGCCGGCAGGGAAGGCACCGGCCGCAGAGCATGCGGGACTGTGCAAGTCGGCTTTCCACCTGGGAGTAAAGGTGGACCCACACCTCACCCCACACACAGAAGCCAGGCCTGGAGGTCAGAGACATCTATGTGCAAAACCAACTTTAAAACTTAACATTTTTCTGACTCATGCTACAAAACAAGCAAGCCTACAAAACTTTAGGGACAGTGAAAGAAGCTAGTCACAGACGACCATATGGTATATGATTCCATTTAGATGAAATGTCCAGAATAGGCAAATCCACAGATTCAGAAAGATTCGTGGTTGCCAGGACGTGGGGGGAGGTGGGGAGCGACTGTTCGTGGCTATAGTGTTTCTTTTGGGACTGATGGAAAAATTCTGGAATTAGACAGTGGTGATGGCTGTACCACTCTGGGAATATATTTTAAAACCCCAAATTGTATACTTTTAAAAGGGGGAATTTAATTTTATGCTATGTGAATTCTATCTCAATAAAGCTGTTATTAAAAAGAGAAGGGGATAAAAATAGACATATTCTTTCAGGTAGGAAACGATGTCTTACTCAAGAGCAACAAAAAATTACAAACCACAAGGGGGAAAACTGTCAAACCCGACGAGGTGATATTAAAAACCCTGCCCCATGCAAGATACAGCGCAAAATTAGAAGACACGAAGCCAACTGGGAGATGCCATGTGCTGGCCCCAGCTCAGGATGGACGAAGGGTCACAGCCAGAACTCCCACACTCCAACCAGGATGGAAGGGAAAAGGGCAGAGGCTGGTGGAGAAGCAGGCAGGTCCTGAGAGGAAACCGAGCAGCCGGGAGCCCGAGCGGGCAGGCGCCGACAGCACCTGGGGTAGGGCGATGCCCGTCCGCGTGGAGTGGGCACGAGGCAGGAAGCGGTGGTGGGCGCTGGGGGGAGGGGGAGGACAGGCAAGTACTACCTGGAGAGCAGCCCCAGGGGCCCTGTGGCGGCCACGCCCCCAGGAATTTGGCAAAGGGCAGAGGTGCTCCGGGTCTGAGGAGGTGGATGGCAGCCCTGCCCATATTAGCAAGACCGGAAACCACTGTGGCGTCCTCTCTGGGGGCCAGATGCCCAACCCAAACAATGCACTGCTATGAGAAAATAAACGAGGACAAGCCAGAGTCACGCAGGTCAACAAGGGAACCACCTGGGAATCATGGTGGGGAGGTCAGGGGACAAGTTACGGAAGACGCAGGGAGGCAGCAGGCACTGTGTGGATGCATGCCCTGCAGGGGAAACACAGAACTGTGTCCCGGAACAATGAACACCCAATGCCAGGCAGCAGCTCTCTCTGCAGGGTGGGGGACAGGTGGGAGACGCACAGTGCATCTCAACTCTACCTGTAGAGCTTTCTTTCCCAGGAGATCTGAAGCAAAAGTGCTGGTCAGGTGCCAGAAGTGGCAGTGGAGGAAACAGCTGTCTCCCTGTTCTCTAAGCTTTGCTTTTTATTAAGAAATTCTATGAAAAGAGCAACGTTGTTTTTGGTTTGTCAGTTTTAAAAAGGAAGAACATCCACATAGCACAGAAAAGAAATGTCCAGAAAAGAAAATGGAAACTCTTGATTCCATTAACATTCTTCCCTGGGTCCCAATTCCAAGGGGGGCTGACATAAAACCTCTAGCATCTTCAGCAAGGGGCCTCCTTTGGCGCCACCCCACCCCACAGCAGCAGGCCAACAGCTGCCCCCCTCTCCCCAGGAGAGAAAGGAGTTTGTGGATGAGGGACCACTGGCTGCTCAGCAGAACATCCCCTGCTTGCCGGGAGATGGGGGACCACAGGGCCCCCTCTCTGCCCTGACCTGCTCTGTGACCTTCTATAATCCCCTTGCAACCCTCAGGGCCCAGGGAAATGAGGGCAGGAGGACCAGATGACACACAGGGCAGGGACGCCATTGCGAGAAGCATCCCTCCAATTAGGCAGGACCGTGAGACGGACGCGGCTTGGGGAAAGCAAGCAGGGCTGCTGCTTCACCTAAGATGAACAGCAGGGCGGCCGTTGGCCGAAAGGAGTCCAGCGAGCAGGCAAGCTCAGCTCCATGGCGTCACCCTCCCGGCAGGGCCTGGGGAGGGGCCGATTCCTTTCACATGCAGGGGATGTTGCAAGAGGAGATAATTGGGGCCAGGTCACGAGAAAAGGAGCACCCCTGTGGCTGGGGGAAGACACTAGGCAGGGTTCCCAGCCAAGGAGGCACCTTCCACCCAACCTCAGGCCTCAGTTTCCCCATATGACAATACCAGGGGCTTTTTCCAGATAGAGCTCAGCCTGGGCTTGGGAACTGTGGAGATCAGAATAATGTCTCCCAAAAGATGCCCCCACTCTAATCCCCGGAATGGGAGGATACTCTGCAGAGGTGACACTGGTTAAGGAACTCAAGGTGGGGGATTACACTAGATCACCCAGGTGGGCCCAAGCATATCACGCGAGTCCTCCAAAACTGAGACTACTTTCTGGCTGAAGTCAGAACAAGCTTTGAGTATGAAAGGGGCAGAGGCACTCAGTTGCTAGCTTTGAAGACAGAGGAGGGGCCACAAGCCAAGGACTGCAGGGGGCTCCAGAAGCTGGAAAAGTCTCCGGAACTGCCAAAGGAACACAGCCCTGACATCTTGATGTTAGGACCTCTGACCTCAGGTACTGTGAGAGAAGATACCTATGCTGTGCAGGAAGCCAAATTTGTGGAGCCTTGTTCCAGAAGGAAGAGGTAACTCAGACTTGGGGGTCTGCCTCTCACATGCTCTGCGCCCTTGGGTAACTGGCCTAGCCACTCTGGGCCTCATTTCAATTACAGTATGAGATAAACAGCCAACAAGGACTGCAGCTACCAGCTCCACCAGCCCCTGGCACAGAGCCTGGCACTTAGTGGGTACTCCACCAAATAGCCCCTGCCCCGGGCTGCTAACACTGACATCACAACACAGGGAGAAGGATGAACCGAAGCCCACACCCTGCTGACCTAGCTCTAAGTTAGGGTTGCCAGCACCAGCCCATAGCAGGGACAGTGGCACTGTGCCAGGTGGGGGCATCTGGCCGGCACTTGCCCTCCACTGGCACAAGAGCCCACCTGCAGGCTGGGTCAGCCAAGCTCCCAGCAGGGCCTCCTCAGGCCCATCTCCCAAAAGCTGGTATATCACTACGAACCTAGGAAGTGGGGCACTAAGCCCGTCCAGGAATGCCACACATGAAGGGCATTTGAAGGAAACATGGTGGCACTTGTTCTAGCCTCTCTCTCCAGTGAGAATAAATTTTATTCTCTAGACCACCAGCTTGTGATGGTCATCTGCTACAGCAGCCCCAGGGGACGCATCACACCAAACTGGGCTCATGGCATGGGGCCTTGATGAGGCTGGCTCGAAGCCTTGGGTAAAGCTGGCAGGGACGAGGTGGGGGAATCTCAAGTTGGCGAGTGTGGGTTGGCTGTGTGTGCCAGGCTGAGCAGCCCCCTGAGCCTCAGTGTCCCCTTGGAGCAGTGGGAGAGATCAGTCTCCCTGGGCCATCCACAGGAGGGCACGCACCCTACCCAGCACCCACCCAAAGAGAGGGGACCCGATCACTGCAGGCACCAGTGCTCATGGGGGCTCTCTGGGATACGGGGGTCTGCCAGTCCAACCTCCTACCACGTCATCTGCTCAACTCTCCCAGGTGGCCTTTCACCCAGTAAAGTGCAGCTGAAACTGCCCTTTGGACCCAAGGCTCTCCCCACAATAGGGCAGGGTGTACATGAGCTTCTTGCTCAAGGGCCACCTGCCTGCTGTGGGCAGGGCCTGGAAAACTGCCCACTTCCTGCGTGGCTCCTGGCACCACGATATCAGCAGGTGGCCCCAAACAGGAGTGACAGGCTGGGAGCCCTCGGTCTTGCTGGCCAAGTATTCGGTCATCCAGGCCCCAGGAATGGGGGACATATGAACCTCCCTGGGAAAGGGACCTGGGACCTCCACTGCAGAACTAGAGTAGAAGGTCCGCTGGCCAGCAGGGAGAGATGGGGGTCAGGCAGGATCACCTGCCCATAAGCTGTGTGGTCTTGCACCAGTGACTGTATGTCTCTGAGCCTCAGTTTTCCCATCTGTGAATGGGAAGAGTGATGCTTGCCTTGCCAGGTTGCTGCCAGGATTCTGTTACACCTAGGCCAGGCCCCTCAACTCAAGGGTGAGGAGATAAGGCAGATTCTCACCCGTGGAGCCTCTGCATTGCTGTCTGTAAAGCAGGGCCCAACTCCCAGAGCCACCCTAGGGGGAGATGGACGGTACATGGCTGCCCACTGAGCACCGAAATGCATGGACTCTGCCAGGTGGGCTGGGCTGGTGGGGGGCTGCTGATTGCCAGTCAAAGTCTGGCAGGGAATAAACAGCACATGGGTGGTGGTCAGAGGGGGTCAATGCTTGGGATAGGCCCCAGCATTGTGGACAGTCACCTCTGCCTGTCCCCTCGATGGCTCAGACTAGGGGGGCAGTGGGACCCCAGGTCTTGCCTTCTTCCCGGACCCCATGGGACAGCCAATTCCAAAAGCTGGAGGAGTGCAGGTGAGATGAGAGCAGGACACTACCTGCGGCTATTGGCGGGGTCTCACCCTGGGTGAGGCTGATCATACAGCCTTCCCTCCTATGCTCCTTAGGAACACCCCCGCACCCCAGCCTTTGCCACTGAAGATGATAGGTCATCCCAACCCACCCGCCCCTCCCCAGCCTCGCACCCCCGGCAAAGGACTTGCTTCCACTCGGGCCCTGTGGAGTTTTTCTGACATTGGCATGTACATGGCCCTCTGCAAGCCCCTGAGGGCTGCTCCAAGTGTTGCGACTGAGCGGGGAAATGACGGACCACAGACTCCCTCGCATCATTACACGGGAACACTCAGTCAGGGAAGGGGGGTTTCCACGCACTGGGATTCAGGGGTTCTAGTCCTGGCTCAGCCACCACCTTGCTGTGTGACCTCAGGCTGGTTCCTTCCCCTCTCTGGGTCCCAAGGCACCCCTACGTACAACCAGGGAGTTGCCAACCTCTGAGGAACCTTCCAATACAGATGGGTGCAGGTGGGTGCAGGAAGGCGCTGGTGGGCACAGGAGGGTGCAGGAGGGTACAGATGGGCGCAGGTGTGCAGGTGTGCATGAGCCTGTCACTGTAGCATGCCCCAGTCCCTGCCAACATGCTGTGCTTCTTTAAGAAAGATATGAACAGACCTGAAGCTCAGAGGAGCGGCCGGTGCCAGGATGGCGTCAATGTTTGGTTACTAACGAGAATAAACAGACCTCAATTCTGCCTGGGAAGGGCGGTGCTGGAAAAGTGCCACAGGGAGGTGAGGTGGCAGAGACAGGGTGCTAAGGAGCTTCCCTCCGTGTCATCACTCATGGCAGGTGATGACAGGCCACCATGAACAGCTCAGAGCTAGCCCTGGTTTCCACTAGGGAAACAGCAGAGTCCTAGAGGGTACCCCCAGAGCCTCACGATGGGGGGATCGGGCTTCAGAGGCCAGCCTGTCCCAACCCTCATTCACCAACCTGCCCAAGGTTGCAGGCCAGGCCGGCAGCATGGCCAGGACAGAGAATGGTGTATGGCCCCCAGCCCACTCCTGGGCTCCCAATCCTAAAGCCCACCCACCCCAGCACAAGCCTGCTGTTTGTCCCAGGCAAGGTGACACTGATTGACAGTAACGAGCATGACAGCAATGGGCTACAACCCCGCTGGAAGAAGAATCCTGGAGTCTCTACTGATAAAAATAAAAAAATACCTCCAGACACAGATAAATGGGAAGGGGAAGCTGCCCTCGTGGCAGAATACCAGTGATTAAATGCAGAAGGACAGACGGAGTCAGAACATCACCATGGCGACTGCAAAAGTAATGACCTGTGGGTGCTAAAATTAGTGGGTGAATGTCTGATGAGGCTCAAGATACTTACATGGTCTCAAAGTAACTCCTCACAAATGATTTATTAATTACCAAGTTAATAAATAATTTAAATACATGGGCTTTAACCTGCCACCATGAGCACAGAGCAGACGCCTCCCGTCAGGGGCTGCTGAAAAGAGCACCGCACCACTTCTGGGGCGCAACCCCCAACCCGCACAGCCTGAATCTATTCTTGAAGAAACGTCTGATGAAGGCAAGATGAAAGGTCGACGAGAGGTCCAGCAAAGACGGAGCTGCCGGTGGGGTGAAAGGAGAGGTAGGACGCGTGGTTCCGGACGGAAGCTGGATGAGGAGGCAAATGCCCTGCTGCATTCTGCTGGGACAAGACACACGTCACCATCCCATTTCCTTATGTCAATTAAAGCCAAAGACCTTGTTCTGAGGAAATGCCAGCGTGTGGAGGGCTAAAGGGGTGGGTGAGCTCCAGCCCCAACCTAAGTCACGAGAGGGGGGACGAGGAGGTAATGGAGCAAGACATTAAGAGTCTGTGACTCTGGATGGAAAGTCATATAAGAGCCCTTTGTACCATTCCTGTAGCTTTTCTGTAAGTTTGAACTTATTTCAAAATCAAAGGTAAAATCCAACGAAATTTTTAAAACTTCAACAGCAAGGTGCTTTACCAATGTAACCTTATCTGAGCCTCACACTAATCCTTTGGGGGAGATGCAATTATTTCCATTTAGAAGTCGGGAAACTGAAGCCAACAGAAGAGGTGATACACCTAAGCGCACAGAGCCTGCAACTAGTATAGCCAGAATCGGTGGCCGTCTTTCCCCAGGCCCTGGCTGTCTCCACCCAGGCGTGCAGACCGGGTATCCGTGGTGGGAGGGAGGCAGGAGGGAGGGGGGAGGCCGGGGATGACAGGGCTAGACAGGGGATGGTGGCCCCATGGCCACTGGCTGGCTCCCCAGCAGGTATGCTAGGCCCTGCCCTGCCGGGGCCCCTGCCTGTCATCGAGGGACCCTGCCACCTTTAAACATTTTCCCAGTAAGGACATAAAGCCAGCCAGCCTCAGAGGAGGTGGCCATGTGCAGCTCTGTGCTGTCACCATGCTGTCGAGCCTGAGGGTGGACGCTGTGGCTCCCACCTGTCCAGTCCAACCCAATGACCCTCCACAGAGGTGGTGCCAGTAGGGATACACAGTGAGCCCTGGGCAGCTTTTCCTAATTCCCTCCCAAAATGAGAACCCCTGAAGGCTGCAGGAAGATAGAGCATTCCTGTGAAGAGCAGCAAAGAGGCACCACTGTCATCTGCAGAAATTATAAAAAGAACGACCGCTTCTCAGTCCACACTTTCCTACACATAACAGGTCAACAGGATGAAACATCAGAAACAGGATGAAACAACTGCTTCTTCAGTTCCATCTTGGGGGGGAGCCTACCTCTGAGCCCACGTGAGATGTATATTTGTCGATATTGGAACAATCAGGACAAACCTCCTGGGTTCTTGGGGTCTGCCCCCAACCCCCAGGTTTCTGGTGTCAACTGACCACAGATAACGGCGGAGTGGAAAGACCACGCATCTGTGACCGGACTTGGCTCTGCCATGAACCCACTGCCTGACAGCAGCGTCTCCCCATCTACAAAAGGGAGGGACCTTCACTTACAGGCACTTAAGGGTAAGGATGAACTAGCTGATGACAAACGCTAAGCAGATTCCAGTTCCACTTTATCACCACTAATATTAGCCAGCCTGATCACCATCTGGCCGAATTTCCCACAGCGGCTTCCTGGGTGACCACTGACCCCGCCCACCCCGCCACAGCCCCAGGCACCCATCGCTGCTTCACCCAGCCCGTGGTCAAACTATGACCCCCAACAGTGCTGTTAATAAAAACCAGGAGGGTACACCATTGGGAAAACAACCTAAATTTGTCCAGCAACTGGAGGAAGTGTTAAGTCAATTACGGCTAACCCACTTGAAGGGATGTAAACCTGAGAAGTTTACAAAGACTAAGAGGATGAAAGCATCTGATGCAACGTTGAGTGAAAAAAAGCCAGATTCAAACCAAACACATGGCTTGATAACCAGCAGCTAAAACACCCATGCAAGGCAGAGAAAACAAACAGTTCAATCTTTAGGGAATGAAATCTCAGAAGCAGGGGTTGGGGGGCTGGGTTAGATTAGGTTTTGGTTTTTTTTCTTCTGCTTCCCCCTATCCTCCTAGTCTTCTCCAGTGATTATGTATCCCCTTTGAAATTAAAAAAAAAAACCTGAGTTGGCACCCAGCTCTGCTGATACACTGCCCACTCCTTGTAGGAAATGGTCACACCAGCTGCCCTACGGGGTCTACGTGGCCTGGACTCCAGGGGCAGCTGTCAGCCCAGACCTGCCCACCTGGACTGGCAGGAGGGGTTCAAGAACCCACCCATGTGGCCCTCACACCTGCCCATACACTTGGAAAGCCAGGTCTCCCCCGACCCCAGCCCAGGTCCCATAGGCAAGTCCCAGCTGCACTGGACAGCTCCCTTCCAAGACCTGTGTCTCCTCGGCAGCAGGGCACAAAGGGGAGTGGAGTCAGGGTCAGGCCACAAGGATTCGTGGGGTGGCATCATCAGGGTGTGTGCCCCATGCAAGTGACAACCCCAAGTTCTCGGTCCTTCGGGAAGCAGAAGGGCCCATGGGTACCTTCTCGTACCTGCCACTGCTGGGATCAGCAAAACAAAGCCTGCGGTGGTGTCAGAATCTGAGCCATGGCAGATACTCTGGCAACCAAAACACTAGCGGAGCAACTGGACCCAACAGACATATATAGAACACTGCACCTCAAATGGTTAATAAGCATCCAGTAATCCCACTTCCAGGTATATATCCAAACTAATTGAAAGCAGAGACTTGAAGATATTTACACACCAATGTTCATAGCAGCAGTATGTACAATTGACAAAAGGTGGAAGCAACCCAAGTGTCCATCCACAGACGAATGGATAAACAACCGTGGTACGCACATACAATGGAGTATTATCTAGCTATGAAAAGGGATGAAGATCTGTTGCATGTGGCAACGTGGATAAACCTTGAAAAAATCATATTGAGCAAAATAAGCTGGAAACAAAAGGACAAATACTGTATGACCCTGCTTATATGAAATTAGATATCCAAATTCATGAAGTAAGAAACTAGAATAAGGGTTGCTGGGGCAGGGGGCAGGGAATGGGGAGTTAATCATTTAACTGGCACGGAGCCTCTGTTTGGAGTGATGGAAAAGTTTTGGTAATGATGGGGGTGATGGTGGCACAGCATTGTGAATGTAACTACCACTGAATTTTGTCTTTGAAAGTGGGTAAAATGGGAGATTTTAGGTTGTATATATGTCACCAGAATAAAAATTAAAAAAAAAAAAACCTATAGAACTGTAGAACACAAAGTGTGAATCCTAAAGTAAACCCCACACTATAGTTAGTAGTATAATTATAATATTGTTTCATCGATTTTAACAACGGTCCCCCACTAATGCAAAATGTTAATAATGGGGAAAACTACGGAGGGAGGAGTTGTGTGGGAGCGCTGTACTCTCTGCATGCTTTTTCTGTAAACCTACATCTGCTCTAACAAAATTTTTTTAAAAATTGAACTTAAGAGCAACAACACTGGCCTTATCCATCTACTGGGTGGAGAATATGCTCAGGCAAGACCAAGTGGCCCTGGCTGGGGCCTTCCCGGCATGGCAGGTGCCAGGGGTGGGGTTCAAACCACAGGGCCCAGAGATGACCTGCTCCAGAGGCCGGGACCACTACTGGGGCCCACTGAACGGCCATGCCCTCTGACTGCCCAACTGTGCCAGGGCAGGCAGGGCATGCTTCAGGCAGGACACACCTCTGTTCAGGACCCAGGCCCGCCCAGTCCTGTCCCACCTCTGGCACCCGCCCCTTCCACCAGACACCTGCTTGCCAGCCACAGGGCAAACAGTCATGGGAATATGCCTCCCCACATACACCCCAGGGCTCAGTACACATCGGTGGGCATGGAGGGAGATGGACGGAGGACACGGGTGGGAGGGAGGAGGAGGGGGAGAGGAGCAGGAGGAGGG
>PVIY010037833.1:0-24354 GCA_004026745.1 Myrmecophaga tridactyla | reverse complement strand
TGTTCTCTGAGCCTTTTTTCTCATCTTTAAAATGTATGCGATAAAGGTTCCCTTTCTAGTTATTGTGAGCAGTAAATGAGTTAATATTTGGAGAGTACTTTCTGCCTCTGACACAGTTGGTGCCCATTAAATATTAGTTTCCTTTGAAGGGCTTAATATAAATGTAATGAATTTGTTTCCTTTAGTAGACAACCCAGCATTGGTGGTGGATCTCAGATCTGCCAGGACTTGAGATGATAATGATGATGATGATGATAATGATAATAATAATTATTATTATATTGAATACTTAAGTCCTTATTTGTGCCAGACATTGTTCTAAGAAGTTTACACAGATTACTCATTTAATCCTTACAAACCTATGAGGTAGGAATTTGTATAATCCCCATTCAGAGAAGCAAAAAGGTCCTGGCCAGAGAATCATGCAGCTCCTTTGGCTCAATAAAAGCTGAGAACTAAAAGCAGAACAGGAAATTCTCTTTGCATTTCCCTCCTTCTGCTCTAGTCTATGTGGTAACCGGCCAGGCTCGTTCTCCCGACCGTGTGCTGTCAGTCAGGGCACGCGCTGCTCGTCCCTGAGGTTTCCACGCTGAGACAATGAGTCACATCCTCTCCCTCGACGAATTGTTTTTTTTTTAATTTTGTGAATTATCAAATTAGCCGTATAGTTACTGTAACTCTGCAGCTAATAATGAACACTAGATTCTAGGATGATTTCCTTTGTGTTAGATGGAAATATGGGAGCGGGTTTTCTGTTTGCGTGTTTGTTTTGTGGAGTTTCAGGAGACCCACTCCCACGTCGTAGGCCAAGCTTCCTACAGGCTTTTTTTTTTTTTTGCTATAACATTTTTTAAAGAATTAAGCTTCAGGTTTACAGAAAAATCCTGCAGAAAATACAGAGCTCCTGTATACATACAGGTTATGTATACAGTTTTCCTTATTAGTAGTATTACTTTGCATTCGTGTGGTAACTTTGTTACAATTGGTGAAAGAATATTATTATAATTGTACTTCTAATTGTATCCATAATTCAGGGCTCACCGTGTCGTACAGTGCTATGACTTAGAAAAAAATCTTATACTAGTAATATATATACAGCCTAAAATTGCCCCCTTTTAACCACATTCAAATATATCATCCGGTTGTATTGATCAGTTGCCAATCAGCTTTGCCTGTTCTTTAGGGTTTTGTTGTCAATAAAATGGGTGTGTGTTTCACCTCTGATAACATCCCTTAGAGCTTTCAGTGAATCTAATCATTGCTTGTCACCATCAACCTCTCTGCCATTGATATGGAAGTCAAGTTTAGTTTAAGTAACAAAAGTTAATTTACCCAAAACAAATTTTGCATTTTAGCACTTATAAAGTATGTTAAGCTTTCCCTCAACTGCCTCAAATGCGGCTATTAACATTTATTAGCATGTCACTGACAGTCTCTTCAGGCTCTCGGCTCTTAGAAGCCTTCTAAATGCCTACGGCCTCGGGATTCTCAGATATCAAGATCCACGTGGGCAGACACAGTCCGCTGTTGTGGCGAGCAGGTCACACATGGCCTTAATTTGATATTTTCATTTATTCAACAAACATTTACTGAACACCTACTATGTGCCAGGGTTTTGAGAGTCTCTGGCAAAGAATTCAGAAATCTTTTGGTCGGGGCAGGGGATCATGCCTAGAAACCAGAGAGAAGAAATTTACGAAGCACGAAGAGGTAATGGAGCAGGGTGTTCAAATTGGCTCTCCCAGCTTGAGAAAATATCTGTAAAGGACCAGACACAATGCAGGTTCTGTCTCAAATATTTGAATCCATTCCATCCACACCATTTGGCTGGCAGGAAGTCCCTGCTCTCTGTGGATTTACTAATGGGAGAAACAAACCTCTGACATAATGAAGTGGCAAGAGGTGTGCTTTACTGCAGCTTCCCTTGATGGTAGAGAGAGTAGTGGCAAAAGTTTCTTCGGTTAATCCCAGGGCTCACATTTCCTTGTGGGTGCACGTGCTGGTATGCAATCATCAGTTAAATCCAACAGGCGTCAGCTTTATAAAATAGAGTAAATTACTTCATTTATATTTTCAAGCAATAAGTGAGAAAAGTAGACTCAGCAAGGAAGGCGAGGACACGGAGGCCTATCGGAATGAGAGAGAGTGATCTCTTGAGAGAGAAGTCCTGCTTGTTTTCTTGCTCTGGTCTGGTGCATCCTTGTGCATTTATGACTACTAGATCCATAAACACGGTTACAGGCTCACATAGAGTCTCTTGAGCATATTTAACTACCAAGGAATCTGGGGAGAACGCTAGGTTTTAGAAGGTTAAATCAGACAATGATTCAAAAAGTTTGCTTTTAAGGAGAGGCAATATACTTGTTGCTCAGAAAACTATTTTAATACAGCCCAAAGGTAATTAGGTGTAAAACCTGAGTTAGAAGCAGTACTTGCTAAATTGACCCTGTAACTTAGAAAAGATTCAGAAGCAAAGCCCAGGACTTTATAATGAAAAAAGCTGTCTACGAAACCTGATTGACTTGGTCAAATGGTATATAAATTAAATCCAGCTGAAGTATCTGATCTCCAAATGGGATTTTCATTTCCATAAGACAGCAGTTGAAAAAATGTATGTGAAGTAAGAAAGTAAGAGTAACATAATTTCCCCCCACGGCTGGTGAATTTGGCAGCCCACTTGGAAAATGAGCCAGCTCTTCTGCTGAACAAACCCATTCAAAATGATTTCATAGTTTTCCTTCCTCATCCTTTGGAATGTGGAAGCCTTTTTCCAGTGGGTTAAAAAAATATTTCTGAAGTTTTAACCCTTTAAGAGAAGATAGTTATTCTTTTTTTTCCTTCATTTTTTTCAAGGATAAGTAGAATAATGCAATTTTTTTCCCAGTGAAAATGCTGTAGGCAGAAAGTTGTTTCAACCTTATTTAATTAGGACCCAAGGGAAATAGTTATGCTTCATATAATGCAAAGTTCTATAATTGAACTGGTATGATTTTGCAGCCACCTGCCAGGGAAATACTGATGCAGGTAGATTAAATGATATAGGATTTTTTTTTTTTTGGTATTGCAAAATTGAATAAGCTAATTAAAAACAGCCTATTGAAGAATGCTAGCTTTTGTAGTTGAGTTAGATTCTGTTTAGATGGCAGTCTTCTCTTGTCCTATTCTCTTCACCCCCCATCCCATGCCAAATTCTATTCTAAGTAGGGGAGGTATATATTATATTTGATTCTATATACCTAAAAGGTATTTCAAGAGAAACATGCACACACACAAACACACACACACACAAACTTGTGCTGGTTTGCATTTTTAATATTTCCTTTGTTTGAGTAGGTAATCCAACTTCATAAAGAATATTCAGTGAAAAGTCTTTCCCCTCCTGTCCCCCAGCTGCCTAGTTCCCTTTTCCAAAACGACCAATGTTATCAGTTTTTTTGTTTTTGCTTTTGTTTTTGTTTTTTTTACATGAGGAGTGCAACTCTTTCTGAGACATTTTATGGATATTTAAATACTGCATATATGTATTCTCTGAATCCCAATCCTGATACTTATTCAAAGGATAGTACAGCGTAAAATTATTCTGCACCATGCTTAAAACTTCTCATGTATAAATGTATTTCTTGGGGATCTTTCCATATCAGTATGGACTAATATGGAAAAAGCAGCTTTTTCTTCAGCCCTTTTGATATGGTATGGTTATTCCATTTATAACACCAGTTTCCTGTCACTGGATACTTAAGCCATTTCCAATCTTTTGCAGCTATTATGAACATGCTGCTGCAATGTATGTCAGTTCACATGTTTATACATATATTTATGGGATAAATGCGCATTTGTAATTTCTATAGGTGCACCAAATTGCTTCTATAGAGATTGTATTAGTTTATAGTCTTATCAGCAAAATATGAGATTTCTGTGTCTGTTTCCCCACAACCTCACTAATTGTTTTATCAAATGTTTGGATCTTTGCCAAACTGATAGGGTTAGTAAATGTTATCTCACATTGTTTTTCTTTTCTTTTAATTTTGAATATCTCTTCTGGGTAAGTTGTCTTTCCTGCTCTTGAGATTTTTAACTTTTTGATGGTTAAAATATATAAGTTTATTTGGGGAAGCAGTGAGAGAAAGAGATATATTAATTTCTTCATCATTATTATCCAATTGGGAGACACTGTCCATTCTTTCTTCACAAATTTGAAAGGCTTTCTTTCTCTGGATGGGGCTCTCCTTTGTGGCTTTATTTTTCTACACCCAACACCAATATCTTTATGATTTTAATAACTGTGGCACCAGGCTACACTTCAATGTCTAATAGAGCAATTTATTCAATGTCTAATATAGCAATAATAGTAAGCAATTACTTATTATTCTTCCTTTTCTAAAATTGCTTTTCTAGTCATTGTTATTTATTCTACCAAATGAATTTGAGAATCAGCATGTCAATTTCCCTAAAGAATTTTTATGAGAAATGATAAGGAGTTACATTAATACGTAAATTGATTTTACAGGACATCAGCCATATTTCAGTTTAGGAATATGATATGTCTCTGCTCATTTAAGTATGCGTTTACTTCCTGCCTTGTATTTCTTGTTAAGCCTGTTCCTAGGTACTTTCAAGGCTTTGATGCCATTATGACATCAAACTTTTCTTATTACATTTTTTGAATGGTTATTCCTAAGTGTTGAGTTATCTTTTTTCTTTTTAGCAAGATTTTTCTTGTATCTGGTAACACTCTTTCCCAATGGTTAATATTATTTTTCCTGAAGTGACACAAAATTTGGCTAAGGAATGAAACCTAATAAGTATTATGCAAAAATAACTAATGTTTGCTGAACATTAGATCTGCTAGTACCCAAAATAGCTCATTCTTATTTAGCACAAATATGTGCCAGTCACTATTCTAAGTGTTTTGCAAATTTTAATTCCTTACGACAATCTTAAGAAGGAGTTTATATATTATCTTCATTTTCATAGATATATAACTAAGGCACAGAGAACCTAGGTAACTTGCTCAAAATCACACAGCTGGAGTGTAATGCAGCCAGGAGTTAAACAGGTAATTTATTTTTTTATTAATTTGTTAATTTCTTTTAACCATAACAACAAACAAACACAAACATTCTTACCATATGATCATTCTATAAACATAGGCAGTTTGATTTCAGAGTCCTTCTTTTTAATATTACATAATTTTTTTTTAGAGAAATTTGTAAGTTTATAGAAAAATCATGCAGAAAATACAGAGTTCCTATATTACTCCTCCCGCTGATTATTAACACCTTGCATTAGTGTGGCATATTTGTTTCAATTGATGAAAAAGTATTATTATAATTGTACTATTAACCATAGTCCATTGTTTACATTAGGGTTCACTGTTTGTGCCTGTGTTTCAGAGTCCTTAATCATTAGGCCATATTGGATACTAGTTGCCAAACCTTGGGTTGTAATTGCATTTTTTCATTTTCGGTCCTTATGGCCCTATCAGATTGAAGCCACTTTACCAATGAGCAGCAGGGTAAGAGAAATTAAGTCACATACCCAAGTCTTGGAGTTAAATGGTATTCCACAATACTACTTTCCAATACTCATGCTGCATCTCATTTTGTTGACCAAACTGCATTGTTTATGCATCCATTAATTTGATTTTTAGTCAACAATAAATGAATCTTGCAATCAGAGCTTCAGATGAGGGTGAGGTAACCAGAGATACCACATCGACAAATATAATTTCAGTCAAAGCAAATAGCTTAACATTTTAGTTAACCTATGAAGCTCTTTTGTAGGGAAATTATAAATTTCCCTGAGCTTTTTGAAAATGGTCAATGGTCCTTTTTCATAAAAGGTAGAACTCTAAGTCTCATGAAAAATAATTAGCAGGCCTTTCTCCTCAGTAGACTATGAAACACTGTTAATTTAATATTTATTGCTCATTTATCACAGACCAGGCACTATCTGAGGGTCAGATTACCATGGTGAACAAAATAGACATGGTCCCTGCACTTATGGGAGCTTCCATTCTATGGGGCAAGGCAAAAGTTAATAAATAAGCCTCCAGATTTATATTTATGAACTGTGATAATTGCTCTGAAGGGAAAACTAAAGGTGATTTGAGAACATGTTAACAGAGGTCAGGCCTAGTCTTGGTGTGTTGGCAGGGGGGCGGGGTGGGGTGGCATGTTGTCAAACATTAATCCTTCTAGAAGCAATGTCTGAGCCAAGTTGTGAAGAAATGGGCAATGAGGAGGCATGGCTCCCAATAGCGCTAAGAGGTAGGCATGAGCTCCAAAGCACACAATGCTTTGTGGGTCATTAAATGATTTTGGTCTTTGGCCCCAAAGTAATGGGAACTCTTTGAAAGGTGTTAAGTGGAGGGAAATGCTCAGGTTCCCATTTTTGAAAATTTCACATTTGCGTGGTAGAAAGTGATTGGGGGAGATCGGTCCAAGTTGAGGGGTGGTGGTAGCTTGCTCTAGGAGATAAAGAAAGGGATGGTGTCTTAGTGTCCCTAGGGATTCTGTTTCAAAGTGCCAAAAACTGGGTGGCTCAAAATAACAGAAATTTATTGTCTCACAGTTCTGGAAGCTAGGAGTCCAAAATCAAGATGCCAGTGAGGCCAGGCTCCCTCTGAGACCTATAGAGGAGAATCCTTCATTGCCTCTTCTAGCTTCTGGTGTGGTTAGTTGGCAATCCTTGGTGTGCCTTAGTCTGCAGCACTTCAATTTCTGCATTGGTTCTAGCATGACATTCTTCCTGCTGTGTGTCTCTTTTCTCTTCTTTTTTTTTTAAGCAAGAATTTTATTTAAACAACAAGACACTTGACTTAAAGGGAAAACTATCTAGGATTCATTTCTTTTAGAGTAATTTATCCCTACTTAAAGACAGATTGCCCTACATGTAACAGCTATGTACAAAAAAGTTATGAAATTGTCCTTGGTTTTACAATGATAAATGAAAAACGCTAAAATTCTCCAATTGAACAAGGTATGCAAGGATTTTTTTATGTTGTTGGTTTTGTTAAACAGTGAGATCACTGTTTATAAAGATAAGAGTTGAATGAGCATGCCACTAATGTAGAAAGGGGGTGTTTTCACAGAACCAGTATTTTTCCCCATCCCATCTCCAGTTGATGTTGATTAAAACATACCATTGGCCATTTAGTGACAAAAAAAAAAGCAATATGCTTGTGCACATACACCAGTTACTTTATGTATGTAAATAAAGGAACAGGGAAGGGTAAAATGAAAGAATAGAGAAAACTATACTGTAGTAATCAGGATGCGTGGAATCAAATTGCCGTTTTTCTAATTGAGAATGTATTCTTGGTCTGTAGGAACAGAGTTCTGGAGTAAAGTAGCAGGCTCCTTTTTAATAGACACCTTCTGTCTGCTGCTGGAACACATCAGTTGTAGCTTCAGCGTCCATTTCCTGCTGTGCAGGTGGGTCTGTTTCATTGATTGGCTGCCCATCAAATCGGAATCTGATCTGCCTCATTGACAAACCCTGTGGTTCACGATAGGCTTTCATTAGTTTACTAAGTGGTGTATGCCTCTTAATCTTAAACTGCACCACAGACCCATCTTGCCCCACCACCTTCAAATTAATATGGTCGTTGTTCTCAGTCTTGACTCCTTCTTTGGGCTTTTCGTCTGCTATGGCGAGAGCCGGAGTCTCCTCAGCTACCACTTCACAAAAGAGGTACCAGGTCCACACCATACGAGCACACAAGCAGCACCAGCTCTTCTCCTCTTCTTATAGAAGGCACTAGTCATACACCCTCCTCTAGTATGACCTGATCTTATTAACTAAATCCTTCTGTAAGATGGATTTCTGAGGTACTGAGGGGTTAGAACGTCAATGTATCTTTTGGAGGGACACAAGCAACCAATAAGAGATGGACATAAAGGTATACCAGCAGAACTGGGATGTGGCCTGGATATTGGCGGTCAGGCAGGAAGACGTATGTGAGGGGGAGCTCTGTGGAGTGTCTCTGTCCAGCAGGGAGCACAGTGATATGAATCACCGAGGTAAGTACTGGAGTATGACTATGTTCATTCAGGGAGAAAGCTCATGAACTCCACTTTTAGAATGTTATGTTTAAGGTGCTTTTGAGACGTTCAAGTGGAGATGTCAACTGGGCAGCTGGAGATATTCATTTGGGATGCAGCTATGGCTGTAGATGAGATGGAATATAGAGGTTAGAATAGAGGTGAGAAAAGACGGTGCCTCGTTATCTAGTTCATGGGTGACTTGATCAAATTGTTTTCTCTTCACTGCTGTTTTTCAGACTCTAATAGATATTGAATAAGATTCAAGAATGGAGTACTTTGGTATTTTCAATGATTATTTGCACCTTATCCTGGGCTAGTCATAAGAGTAAATAAGACATTAGTTGGAACACCTACCTTTCCTGCTCCCTCCAAAATACACATTTTTTTTTCAGGGAGTGGAAAACAGATAATACCAGGAATCATTCCTCTGGTGGCTGGTTGTAGTCACCATCCTATCACCAAACCTAACTGCTATTTCTTCTGGGCAAAAAAACCTTTCCTCATCTTCCTTATCCCATATATGAAAATTCTATTTTTGAAATTTCCCTGTACTCAGTAAATGCTTCTGTCACAGCACTGCCCATCATCCCATTGATGCAGCAAGCATCTGTTGACAGGGCTGTCTCCCTATATTGTATGATAATGAGCTCCTGGAAGGCGGTTGTTTTAATCCATCTTTGTATCTACATTACATTGTTCAGCACAAAGTAGGAAGTGCTCAACAACTCCTTTATATATTTCATTTTTTATGCAAATGGATGGACTTTCTTTATTGGCCAGGTCATGTAAAGTACCTCAGAGCTGAGAGTGGCATAGGGCTTTCCCTTGTAGAAAAACTCCACATGTGAACTTCTAAAACTTCATGAAAAAACTGATTTCTAAATAAAATTTAGATTTTATTTTTTTGCCCTGAAAGAGTATGCAAATGTACACTCTACATTCTTTTCCCCCTCCTCTATATTTTTATAATAAAGCAAAAACTGGCAGATATATGGAACAGGAAGACTTTGGTATGGAGAATATCCGCAGGTTGAAATAGGAAAGAGATCTAAATGAGTACGTTAGTTAAAAATTTAAAGGAACGTTTCAGGAAGTTTATTAATGTTTGCTGATTAAAATATATGATAATAATTTGTTGCTCTACATCATCTAGGAAGAAATAGGACATTAGGTTGTTAATGTTCGCCTATTTGTAAGATAAGCCCAAGTCGTAAGTTATGTCTACAATGCTGTCTCATTCACTTGAAATGCCCTTTAATATCCTATTGCTGAAACCTCCTCTTCAATTACTTAAGAACACTTCAACTTCATAAATTATGAGCTATTTGGACAGGTTGATTCAATTAAGAGTATACCAAAAAAAAAAAAAAAACCCACCGAAAAAAAAGTCTTAAAATTATGCAAAAGCCACATGATCTTCCTGAGGTATGACTGAAACACAAACAAAGCTGTTTTCTTTCTACTGTGTATTATTAAGTTTAATTGCTTCATTCCTGTGATTGCTTTTGAAGGAGAAGGAATCAATCAAGCTTTCAGCGGATGCCATTGCATTATGTATGAGGTTGGCAAGGGAAGAGAGACCTGTGACCTAAAAGGAAATCAGGATCTGAAGCACTTATACAAATGTGAGGCTCTGATGTGTCCAAGTCTCCTTTGTTAAGAGACACTGCCTTTGAACCTTAACTTCAATGTTATTCATTTAATATCAGGTTCTCAAGTTTAGTTTTAGATAGGGCAGTTCCTTGAGCGTGAAGGTGATGCCACTGATCTAACATTAAGAAAATATGAAGACATTCTTCCCCCAGGAGTCTCGAAAAGGCTTTGTTTATACTGCCTCCTTCAAATCCCTTGGGGATTTTGGAGCGTCCATTTTTGAGGTGACAAAGCTGGAGTCAGGGTATTGCTGATGGAACAGAATTTGCTTCTGTTTGAATCTCCTGCTCTCCCTGAGGGGCAAATCCTTGGCTTCATTGTCACCAGTGTCCAATAAACTGGGTGAATTTGTCCAGATTCATTTCAATGTAACTATTTAAAACTGTTTTAAGTGAGATCGTTGGGGTAGGAAAAAAAGTCCTGTGTTTCTCCCTTAATTTCTGAATCAGTGTCATCAGTGAGTCCCTTCATTATAAACAGGATGTCACCATCAGGCATTGATGGAACATTCAGAGAGTATGAGACCATGTTATAACTCACATTTACCCTTCAACATAGTTTCAGAGCAAGTTCGCAGATTGAAAGGCTTCCCAGCCAACTTGCCAACAAGACTAGGTTTCATTAACGCGTGATTTGTCATCTTTGTTGGCAATATTCAGCAGGCAGCAGAGGCAGCTAGAAAAGGCAGAATATCTCCCATCACGGAAAAAGTGGGGTAGAATCTCTGAAGAAAAATAGAATTTGGTAAAGAAAATCTCTAATGGCCCTCTCTGTAGAAAAATCACATAAATCACATCTTCTGGCCTGGCAAGGATGTCGACTTTTTAATCATTTATAATTCCATTGAACCTAAATATAATTAATAAACTACTGAAAAGCCATATCTCTATAAAAGCAGCTATTGTTTTCCCAACAGTCTCATTTCCCTTTTATTAAGAAAAAGGTTCAGTTTGGAGCTGGACTTCCTAAGCATGCATCCCTTCTGTCACAGCTCTTGGGAGGATGGAGAAGAGGGAAAGGGAGTTGTACTGGGTTGAATAGTGTGCCCCCCAAAATTCACGTCTACCCAGAACTCGTGAATGTAACCTTATGTGGAAGTAGGGTCTTTGTGATGTCATCAAGTTAAGATGAGGTTATACTGGATTACGGTGAGCTTCAATCCAACGTATTGGTGGATTGGTGTCCTTATAAGAAAGGGGAAATTTAGAAACAGACATAGACGCAGAGGGAAGATGGAGGCAGAGATTGAAGTTATATTGCCCCAAGCCAAGGAATGCCAAGGGTTGCTGGCATTTACCTGAAGCCAGAAGTGGCAAAGAAAAGACTCTTCCCCAGACCCTTCGGAGAAAACATGGCCCTGCTGACAGCTTGAATTCAGACTTCTTGTCTCCAAACTGAGAGGGAAGAAATTGTTATTGAGTGGCTACTCAGTTTGTGGTATTACTTACGGCAACACGAGGAAACTAATGTACAAACTAATGTATTTTGAGAGCCTCCTTAGCGTCAGATATAGGATAAGATAACTTTCCTTGCTTTCTTTTTATAAGACGAGTAAACTCTGGGAGAAGTTAGGATATCTGAGCCTAGGCTGATCACTGGGCAGCCCGGTTCACGCCATTAGCCCTAGCTAATGGATACCTGGTCCTTAATAGGAGGGGAAAGAGGGAAGGGTCATTGTCATATAACTGGAGCAGGAAGGAGAGAAAAGTGACAACGTTGCAAGTGTCACCTTTGCTTGGTGTGTCCTAACAGAGTAGCTTTCTGGGCTGTCACTGTGTCTTACAGTTTTTATAACATTTAGCCCCGTGCTGGGTACATGTACGTGCTTGAAGGAGGCTTTTGAAATTAGCTAATTTACATTAGCATCGTTTAAACATATCTTTAATTCCAGTCATCACCATTGCTACAGACAGATTTGGGTCATCATTTTAGAATGTTTATTTGGACAGATAAACACTTGTGGGACTCTAGGTTTTCTAATGACATGAGCAAGTGCTGGGTTGTGAGTTCCCCACTGTAATTCCAGTGAAAAATCTATGATTAACAACACATTAACAGCTTAGAATTGGGTTAATCTCTCAATTAAAAGGCACTAGGCATTAAAGACAAGCTGACCCAAATATGCTTAGCTGTCAGGTCCTGAAATATCTGTCTCCACATGCTCAAGAATCTCTCTCAGTGGTGTCCTCTGATGAATTGCAGGGGCCCTGCAAGCACAGGGTGAAAGGATCAAATGCTTCCAGTGCTGCTCCAAAGGCAAAAGGAAATGGAAGAATATATTGAGTGTGAGAAACTTGAACAGTGCTGCTAAATAGCAGCAGAGGACCAAACAGACATCCGGTCTCTGGGCCAAAATGTCTTCCTTACTTTTCTGCTGTTAATAGAATCATCCGAAGTCAGACCTGTGCCCTTTTTTTAGATGACGTGGGGTAGGGGAGGGGGGAAAGAATTCTCTTTTGCACAATTTTACACTGGGTTCAATAGTTAACTGACAACTGAGTTTCCCACACAAGCTTAAACTTGAGTAAGTTTGAGTCTTGTGTTCATTTTCTATCATTCATAACAATTTGCCACATACTTAGTGGCTTAAAAACAACACACATTCATTAGCCCATCGTAAGTGAGCTTGATTGGGTTCTCTGCTTCTAGTCTCACAAGGCTAAAATCTAGGTGTCAAACTGGGCTCTTATCTGGAAGCTCTGGGGAGCTGGGGGTGGGGTGGGGCGGTTCTCCTCCAAACTCCTTCAGGTTATTGGCAAAATTCAGTTACTTGTAGTTGTAGGATCAAGGTCCCCAAATCCTTGCAAACTGTCAGCTGAGGGTCACTCTCAGCTCCTAGAGGCCATTTGCAGTCCTTTTTTTTTTTTAAAATTGTGATCAAATACTTGTATAACATACCATTTTGTCATTTTAACCGTTTTTAGGTGTAAAATTCAGTGGTGTTAATTACAGTCACAATGTTAATTCCAAAAATTACAAAAATTTTCATCACCCAAAACAGAAACTCTGTACCCATGAAATGGGTAATCCCCTCTCCTCCCCCGGCCCCTGCACCCCGGGCCTGGTAGCCTCTGCTCTACTTTCTGTCTCTATGAATTTGCCTTCTCTCTCTATTTCATATAAATGGGGTCATAAAATATTTGTCTTTTGTGTCTGGCTTATTTCACTCAACAGAATGTCTTCAAGGTTTATCCATGCTGTAGCATGTGCCAGAAATTTATTCCATTTTATGCTGAATAATATTCCATCGTATGTATATACCACATTTTGTTTATCCGTTCATCTTTTGATGGACTTGGGTAACTTCCACCTTTTGGCTATTGTGAACAATGCTGTGTTGAATGGTGGTGTACATCTATCTGTCTGCGTTGCTGCTTTCAGTTCTTTTGGGTATATACCTAAGATTGGAATTACTCATTCATATGGTAATTCTATGTTTAACTTTCTGAGGAACTGCCAAACCGTTTTCCACCCTGTCTGGTTTTGAATCCTGCCTCCACCACTCACTAGTTGTAAAATCATGGGCAAGTCTTTCATTTCTCTGTATATTAGTTTATTCAAGAGTAAAATGATGAAAATAATAGTACCTTCCTCACAAAGTGTGTTAGGAGAATTAAATTTAGTTAATTCGTGTATATACATTTAGTTAAGATGTATAGGATAGTACTTGGCATGGGTTGGTTGACCCATTAAAATTTGCTGACTGACTTTTAAAAAAATTTAATAACTTTTTTTATTAAAGCATTCTTAGGTGTACAGAAAAATCATGCAGAAAGTACAGGGTTTCTATATATTTTGACCTACAGAAAAGGCATTTTTGTTTATGGTTCAACTTAATAGTAAGCAGTTTATAACTAACTGGTTTAATTAGTTAAAGGGCCACGTAGACATAGTTTACCTTTTGTCTGACACTAACAAGGCTCTCATAAAAGGGTTTCAAATAGGGCAGCGACATGACCACATATAGAAAATAAACTGAAAGTAAGAGGTAACCTGGGAGTCAGTGAGGAGGCTGGTACAATAATCTAGGTGAGAAATAATAGTGACAGTAAGGATGAAATTAAGTAGTTATAATCAAGAGCACTTCACAAGATAAAATGGACAGGAATGCCAAGTTGACCAGTGGTGGGCATGTGCTGATTCTGTTGATTTACCTTCTCAACTATAAACGTTACTCAAGTACAGCTCGCTTTCTCTCTCTCTTATATCACTCTTAGTCCGAGCTACCATCATCACTTAACTACACTGCTATGATGATCTCTTTTTTTTAAATGTGAGAAAGGTTCAGCATTTTTTATTGGGTATTATACATAAGCCACATCAAAATGCCTTTTATTAATTAAAAGGCAACGTTTCAGATGTTAAAATTCAGGGAATTTTAATTAGATTGACTCAATTAAGACCAAAAAGATAAAGCGGACATAGCTACCTTTATTTCAGCACCTGCCTTTAAACAGACTGAGGGCAGCAATTGAAACCCAGGTGAGTCTTGCTTTGTTCTATGAGACAGTGAAGGGATTTCCCAGGTATTCAAATATATTCAGAAAACCAGTTACATAAACCTAAATATAAAACCAATCTCCTATAAATTATGAGTTGGCATTCACCATCTCTGTGAAAAATTGACCATTACTAATTCAACCTAGCCTCAAATCCAATTGGACTTGAGAAAGGAGAGATCTTTAAAAAGGAGAAATGGTGATGGTAGTTGTCGAACCAGAATTACTATCAAAATTAAAACAGCTTGACCATATTCATTTAACTATAAGCTAATCTTATTTAACACAGGACTGTCCAAGAAAAATATACTAAAACCATTCATGACCTGAATTCAATTTAAATATGATACATGTAAAAAAGTCACAGGACATCTGTTTTATAATAAATAATGCAATGGTCAACTATTACTCATCAGTAGTTTTTATTGAGATAAGCTATCAAGTCTGAGCTTTCTGCCTTCTTCTTAATGCCAGCAAAGATCATTTTTGCTCCAGGGATGTAATTTCTGGGATTCTCCAAATACTCCAACAGTGTCTCCTCTTCCCACGTGACGCCTTGGTTCTTGTGGGCAGCTGTGTAAGAGGATCCAGGGTCCTGACCTGACTTCCGCCCAAAGAGACTAGGCAGATTTGGCCCAGTCGTGTGCTTGCCTCCCTTTTCCACGGTGTGGCCCCGGGCACGCTTCTGAACAAAAATCTTCTTCCCCTTCTCAAAACATCGCCCATTTTGAATTCGCTCTCTCGTGGCGCCCGATACGAAGATCCGGCTCAGAAGCCGGATGCCCGCTCTCTATATAATGATCTCTTAATAGCTTTTCCATCACAATTATTTTATTCCATATGTATTCTTGATTTTTTTCTAATCGGTTCTCTATATTAAAAGTGATTTTTAAGAAGGCACTTCAGACATACGAGAAGAAATAAAGAATAGTCCATATCGCGTATTCAATGTATACTTAAAAATATAAAAGTACATATGGTTGTGTTCCTCTTGTAGCTCTATCATATTAACCTCTTTTCACTCCAGAGGCATCTACTATCCTGATTTGAGGATTTACATTTTCCTGCATCTCTTTATACTGTTACAACATATGTGTGTGTGTTTATATATTCTCTTGAATATTTTAATGCTTTCATGTTTTATATTAAAAAATCATATTTTGTTTCCTTCTGTCATTTGTTCTCCACTCCTCATCCTACTCAACCTTAGATTTTAAATGTGAGACGTTTTCATGTTGAAACATGTTGTCCTAGTCTATTTTTATTGCAATTGAATCTTTTCATTGCATGAGTTATACTAAAATGACACGGTTATCTATTCAAAAGGCAAATCCAATCATGCCATTATCCTGCTTAAACACTTCAGCAGTTTTCCACTGCTCTTAGGCTAAAGACTACAATCAAACCCTGGCTTGATTTCAGGTACTTTCTACCTCAAAAGCCTTGTCTTAAGCCCCTCATTACTTCTGCTTCTAATAATTAACTCCTACTTACTCTACAGATCTCAACTCAAATTTACTTCCTTAGGAAATAAATCTCCACCTCATTCACAGACCTTATTTGCTTTCTTAACATCTACCTTTCCTTCCACAGCACTCAGAACAAATAATAACATGATTTAACTAATGTTAGTTCTTCTCTTCCCAAACTGAAAGTAGGAAGAGATTTTGCTTATGATTCCATCTCCAGAACCATGCAGAACTCCCGGCACTTAGTGCTAAATACAATGAGGCTGAATGAATAAGAAGAGAAATACGTATTGGAAGTCTTTTAATATTGAGTAGTTATATTTCTCTGTTTAGTTCTACTTATGTTGGAGCATGAGTTTTCTAGAAACATCCAGCAAACTTGTTAAAAATACAGATTCCATAATTTCATTTTATTAAACATGCTCTCTTGCTATAAACAGCTCAACAACTGGAAAAACATTTGAAACAACTGTTTTCAGACACTGGAAAACAAACAATATAGAACTGTGATCCTGAAGGAAGAGAAAGCTGGGCATATTTAGACAAAACTACATAAAACCAGGTAAAACCAAATAAGCAACAACAAAAAACTGAGGACCTAAATGTAGGGAAATGTCCTCAGGATCTAGTGATAAGCAGCAGTTTCTTAGACTTTACAACCAAAGCAGAAGCAACAACAACAAAAATAGGTAAATGGGAACTCCTCAAAATCAAATCCTTCAGTGCTTCAAAGAACTTTGTCAAAAGGATGAAAAGGCGACTGTCTCAATGGGAGCAAATATCTGGAGACCACATATCTGATAAGGGTTTGAAATCCAGAATACATAAAGAAATCCTATAACTCAACAATAAAAAGACAAATAACCCAATTTAAAAATGGGCAAAAGACATTAATAGACTTCTTTCCAAAGAAGAAATACACATGGCTAAAAAGCACATGAAAGGATGCCCAGCCTCACTAGCTATTAGGGAAATGTAAATCAAAACCACAATGAGATATCATCTCACACCTACTAGAATGGCCAGTATTAAAACAAACAGGAAACTACAAGTGTTGGACAGGATGTAGAGAAATTGGAACACTTTATTCACTGCTGTTGGGAAGGTAAAATAGTACAGCCGCTGTGGAGGATAGTTTGGTAGTTTCTCAGGAAGCTAAGTATAGAGTTGCCGTATGACACGGTAATCCCGGTATTCGGGATATACCCAGAAGATCTGAAAGCAGGGATGGAAATAGACATTTGCACACCAGTGTTCATAGTAGCATTATTCGCAATTGCCAAAAGATGGAAACAACCCTAGTGTCCATCAACAGATGAATGGATGAACAAAATGTGGCATATACATACAATGGAATATTACTCAGCAGTAAGAAAGAATGAAGTTCTGAAGCATGCAACAACATGGATGTACCTTGAGGGCATTATGTTAAATGAAATAAGTCAAGCACAAAAGGACAAATATTCTATGATCTCAATGATGTGAACTAATTACAATATATAAACTCATAGACATAAAATATAGAATATACGTTACCAGGATAGTATGAGGCTAAAGAATAGGGGATAAGAGGTATGCGGGGGGGGGGGGGGTTGATTTAGGTTTTCTTTTTATCTGGCATAATGAAAATGTTCTAAAATTGATCATGAGAATGTAGGCACAAGTCTGTGATGATACCGTAAACTGAAGATTGTATACCTTAGATGGGTTGTAAGGTGTGTGAATATATCTCAATAAAATTGCATTTAAAACAATGAAAACAAAACAGAGGATCTATAAATTGAACAATTTCAACAGCTCACATGGTCTTGGGGGTGCCTGCATCCTGTCTAGCCAGAGTGGAAGGTCCTTATTAAACTCCCAGACCATTCAGCAGAGACTCCAGAAGGGCTACCCTTTAGGAGTAAGGCTAAATTCTACCAAGAGTGAAGACTACTCTGTATTTGACCTAACAAAGCTTAGAGACAAGTCTCAATAGGATCAAGCTGATCCACAAGAACCTTGACTCCCAGGTCAAAGTCTAACACTGTTAAAGGAAGACAACAAAATCTAGTAATCAATAATGTTAATTAATAACATCCAACCTATTAATTACAAATTACTGTATATGCAAAAACCCCAGAAAATATGATCCATAGCCATCAATCAATCAATCAATCAATAACAGAAATGACAGTGATGATAAAATTAATAAAGGTTTTTAAAGGGCTATTTTAAATATGCCAAGTATTGAAAGGCAAACGTTAATATAATAATGAGGAGGGGAACAGAAGATATAAAGACTGACAAAATATAAAAAACGGCAAAATGTATCTTATTTTTTAATTAATTATTTTATTAAAAAAAAACAACAAACAAAGCAAGCATTCTTAACTTCTTTTTTTTTTGCATGGGCAGGCACTGGGAATTGAACCCAGGTTTCTGGCATGGCAGGCGAGAACTCGGCCTGCTGAGCCACCATGGCCCACCCACATTCTTAACTTTTGATCATTCCATTCTACATATATAATCAGTAATTTACAATATCATCACATAGTTGCATATTCATCATCAGATCATTTCTTAGAACATTTACATCTATTCAGAAAAAGAAATAAAAAGAAAACAGAAAAAAATTCATACATACCATACCCCTTAGCCCTCCCTCTCTTTGATCACTAGCATTTCAATCTAAATTTAAAATGTATCTTTTAGGAGTGAATATATGCAATGGAAAATTCACTGGATGGGATTAATAACCTAAGAAAAAATTGGTTAAATTGAAAACATAGCAATAGAAAAAAGATGATTGAACTTGAAGATGCACCAATAGAAACTATACAGACTGAATCACAGACAAGAAGAAAAAAGACTGAAAAAAATAGAACAGATCTTTAGGAACTTTAGGGACAATGTCAAGCAGTTTATATGTGTAAAGTCGAAGTCCCAGGAGAAGAGAGAAAAGAGAAATGGGTTAAAATAATAGCTTGGCTAAAAATTTTCCAAATTTGATGAGAATTGTAAACCCAAAGAGTGAAGAAACTCAATGAATCCCCAGCAGGAAAAACACAAAGCATAATCGATCAAATTGCTAAAGCTTACAGATTCCTTGGATACACTTTTATATCAGAAGCTCTAGATGGTGGGGTTCAGGATTTGTCCTAAACAAAACAAAACAAAATCCCCAATAATCCTATTGATCAACTAGATTTAAGAAATACAGACAGTTTAGGGAACACATGGATAGTCAGGCACATTAAAAAACTTTGTCTTTGAATTGTTTTAGTTTCCTGGGCTGTTCAAGCAAACACCATGAAATGGGTCAGATTAAATAATGGGAATTTATTTATTCATGGTTTGAGGCTGGGAAAAAGTCCAAGTCAAGGTGCGATCATGATGATTTCTCCCTGAAGACGGTGGCATTCTGGGGCTGGCTGTTGGTGATCTTTGGTCCTTATCTTGTCACATGGCAAGGCACATAGCTGCTTCTCTTGGTCTCTCCCTTCTTTTCTGAGTCCCATTAATGTTCAGCTTGTGTGGGTTCCCTGTGGCTTTCTCTCCCTGTCTGAATTTCACTTTGTTTATAAAGGACTCCATTAATAGGATTAATGGGCCACACCTTAACTGAAGTATCCTCCTCAAAAAGTCCTACTTACAATGGGTTCACACTACATGATAGTATAATCATTGTTTCACCAAACATTTTTTGAAGCTGCTAAGTGACCTCTATCATTGAGTAAATACCAAGCCCCCATGATCCATTGTTTGCACCAATGCTCATGAGTTTAATTATTCTCTTGTTCTCAATGTCATCCGTCTTGTGTTCCTTTCCTCAATCTGCCACTAATCCTCATGTTTGTAGCCTGTTAATGTTTCCAGATTTTTACTGTCTTTATCTCCCTTTACTTTGTATTTCTTTTACTTTTGCAAAGGGAGGTAAAGGGGCAATAGCTCATGTACTGTTTCTGGAGAGTGTATGTGCTGATTCTGCTTTCATTTTATCCTCTGGAATATTATGAGAACTAATTACTGTCAATATGAGGGCAACTGCAGCCTTCCCTTGAGTTTTACAATTTGCGCTAGATAGTGTTAAGGTCAAAGTCTAGTGTCCTTTTCAGACCTGAGGACTTTTTTTTGATAAGGTGGATTTATGCAACTATTTTCTGAAAAGATCTAGATTTGATGAAAAAATTTAACTCTATAAGCACTCAATTACAATGTCTTATGAGTCATTTCATCAAGCAAACAAACCAAACTACTTGAAACTAGAAGAAGAATCTACGCTTTATGTTGTTGTTCCTGAGATATCCTTTGAGATGATACATCTACAGTATCTCCTGCTTCAGGTCCAATGAGAACTTAAAAATAGAATTTTCTTTACTTTCATTTTTTTTCTTAAAATTTAAAACTAAGACATGCTTGTTTGTCCAAAAAAATTTGGAGTATATAGAAATGTTTAAAGCAGATCAGGAATTAACATGATGTGTATCCAGGTTTTTGTGCAGATGTTTAGTGTATACATTTCTTTTTAACAAAATGGGGTTATAAGGGACATAGACTTTTATAATCTACCCTCTTCACTAAATATACAGTGAACATTTTTTCATAGATTAACCGTTCTGCAGTGAATTGCTGCATTTAATGATTGTTCTCTAATTTATTCCCTATGGGTGGACATTTAGATTGTGGGATATTTTTTACAATGTGGTACACTCAATACCCCTTTCAACTCCCTTCTCACTGCCTTCCTCTACTCTAAAATTTGGAAAGAGAAGTACTTTCTTTTCCCTTACAGGTAAGGGTAGCCATGTCATTTGCTTCTGGTCAATGAGACATAAGTGGAAACCACTGAGGCCTCTTCTGCTTCCTGCTGTGCTCACGCAGCAATGCCTGAGATGCATCTGTCACTGTGAAGGCCAGCAGAGTGGCAGGAAAAGAGCCTGGTTGCTTTATAGCATCACCGAGCCTTCAGCTAGCTCTCTACTCCCCACTGTTGGACTACTTATGGCATGAGATAAATAGATCCCTTATTTAAGCCATAAACAAAACCAACTACAAAATGCCTCTAGTACACCATTATTTCCTTAGCATAAATTCCTAGACATAGAATTACTGGGTCAAAGAGTAGGCATTTTTAAAGGTTCTCAAAGATGTGCCTCCCTGAAAGGTTGTATCCATAGACATTCCCACATATGAGCACACTCTTTTCACTACACCCCTTAACTCTGGGTATTATGACTCTTTTTAACCTTTTCCAACCTGATGGAAATTGTAGCGCTGGGAAACGATCTTAGAAGCAAGTAAATCCAATCCCTCATTTTATCGATGACACACCTGAGACTCTGACAAGTTCAATGCCTTCTCTAGGATCCTTCACCTACCGAGAGGCTGCATTAGCGTGTGAATCCATGTCGGAGTCTGACCAGGACTTTATCCTCCATAATGCCCTGGTGACTCACTTGAGTTTTTACCTTTTGGCCTGGCACGCATGACTGGAATTACAATGCAAAAAAATGAAGGAAAAAAAGTTTGGGTTGTGCCTCCTAGATATTTCAATGGAATGAAAGAGTCAAGAATAATTTAACCAAGAGAAAGAAAGGCATGCTTAAAAAATACTGAGGACATATTCTTTCCCTTAAGGAGTCAATATCTTTTACCACTGCTGGCAGACACTGTGTGGTTCCAAAGAATGTATTCCTACATTTAATGTTATGCCCAATAAAAGAACAAAAAGATAAAAAAAAAAAAAAAGATGTTCCCATGACTGCAACACAGTTGGATCTATGTGAGAAGTTACTCCTTAAAGAAAAAAGAGCTGAGGATCCTTGGGTATTTGCTACTTAAGGACTATGCTGACAAAGGTTCTGGCAAGGTTTAATTGCTACATCAAATACAATGGGATGAATCATTCATGTTCTTATGTTGGGCACAACCAGACAGGCCAAATCAAAATAGGCAGGGAACAGTGAATTCTTATAAGCAACATAAAAGCCTGTATAAACCACACATTTCAAATAGTGTAATTTAGATAGATAATAACAATGATTTTTCTATGGGTGTTACTCCATTTTTGACATGGAATAACATCTCTCCACTTACCCATTTTTACCTGATGTTTTTATAGTCACCCAAGACTAGTGAAGAAAAGGAAGTTTGAATTGAAGCATAAAAGGATATGAAGGCTAGGTTCTAAATTCAAACACACCCAGGGACAGTGGCATGGCCCAAAGTTTGTATTGGAGCTGACACAAAAAGAGAGAACTGGCCCAGGGAGCCTCAGCTTTGGTAGACCTTTGCATGCTTGCTCTCTGCCTTTCTGAATCATTTTCTGGGAATGATTCACAGCCTGCAGGGCCCAAGAGGGTCCTTCAGGCCCAGCATGACATGCTTGGACAGTGGGCCTTGGATTCAAGAAGGAGATTGCAGTTGTAATGATTTTCCAAGTAACAAGTGAGCAGCTTCTTCCTTACAAAGACAGGCTGGTATCTTCTATTAGCCTCTCCGGGTCTCACATTTTCCCACCAAGCCCTATTACAAGAAGATGAACCATATGGACAAGATTGGGTCTCAGGATACCTTACATGCCAATAACTATTTAGGACTCTAAATAGTTTTATTTATGTGGGTTATACCTATCTCTATTTATCATAGGAGAAATTAAAAACTAAAAAGTGTTTAAAATATTTACTCATTTAAAAATAACAATAATAAATCCACTACATGTTAACATAAATGACATACCTTTTAATGAAAAATAACTATTTTTCAAAACAAAACTGAGAACACAATAGTCATCTCTTTACTATCTGGATTAATATACATAGTGGAATTCTCAGATCTGCTTCTGCTTTCAATCCCTTGTGATACCGAATGTCATATAGCCTTTGGGAAACCTCATTGTTCACTAGCAAGAATGAGTAAAAGTAACTAACATCTCAGTATTATTATGATAATCGCTTGAGTTCACATACCCCCTGGGAAGGTTTTAGGGACCTTTGAATCTGACTGGGTTGTCAATGGGAGCCCCAGTAAGAAACTGGAGTGATAAAGAAGAGTTTTTATTCTCCTGCCTCCATCCCTGTAGGGCTTGCCTTAGGATGGTGGTGTCTCTTGAAAAGAAAAGAGAATAAGGGCTTCTTTCAAGTGACTCTCTTCTACTGCTTCCAGGTACTTCTCCTCCCCTCATCCCTTTGGGTCTAGGAGAGAAAAGAGGTCCAAATTGTTATCTTTGGTAGCTCTTCTACACTCTGCACACATCTTTGTCAACAATCCCTTTGTAAATAAGCAGCCCTGAAATTATCATATTTTATTTATATATTTTTTGGTATGCTGCATGGCGGGGGTCACATTTCATTCTTTTTCCATGTGAGTATCCGCTCATTTGCAGAACCATTTGCTGACTTTTTTTTTTTTTTTTTTTTTGTTGTTTGTTTGTTTGTTTGGGAAGTACATGGGCCGAGAATCAAACCTGGATCTCCTGCATGGCAGGCAAGAATTCTACCTTGCACCCTGTAATTATCTTATTTTATACCACCATACGTAAATGAAACAAAAATTCAAAACATAAATCCTGAACCTTGCTATGTATTACTGGGTTCTCAAAGAGCAGTGTTAGTATTATCTAGAACTTGTTAGAAATGTAAATGTTGGACTCTATACCAGACCGAAGCAACAGTCAAGATAGAGGGTCAGGTGATCTGCATTTAATACATCCTCCAGGTGATTCTGTTGCCTGCTAAATTGTGATTCAGCTTGAAACTACTGCTTAAATAAAATGATAAATCATAATGCCCTGGCAGACTTAGAAACCATGAGTTGGACGAGTTAGCCCATAGTTAATAACAGCTAATAGCAGCAAGCACTTACGTGGCATTTACTGTGTGCCAGGCATTGTTTTGAACACTTGACACATAGTGACTCATTTAGTCTTTACAACAATCTTATGTTGTAATAATTATTAGACCCATTTTTGAGCTATCTGGAAAAAAATTAGGCATAGAATAGAGAAGATAAGGATAAGCCAAGTACCTTGGGCTTAAGGACACACAACTACTAAGTGGAGGAGCTTGGTTCCAATGAGGGTAATCCAGTGCCAGAGTCTTGTGTTTCTATTCACTATTTAATAAGGCTCCAAGGGGGTAACAAGGGCGTTCTGGAGGGGCTCAGGTGTCCTAGTAACAGAGTTGGCGGAGGGTCCTTCCCCCTCCTCCTGCCAAGCTAGGTTCATCTCCAATACTGTCTCCTACACTGGAAGAACTGAAGGGGTGATGCTCCTTTCTAGGGAGGAGCTGGAATGAGCATGTCCTCATTCAGTCTTGACTGGGTAGGCTCTTTGTGAACCTACCTAATAAAAGGACTGAAGGATTTTCCACTGAGCTTGTAGGTCACTGAGCCCAAGGGCATAGTTCTGGCATTCTGTCTTATGCTTAATTGTTTTATTCAAGGCCCAAATTGCTTTAAAAGAGTTCAGCTGTATTCCCCTCCCCTGCACTCCCCTCCCTAGTCTTTCATTGTATATTTTAGGTTAATTTTTTGCTGAAAATTATCTTTATTTTTTAATGCCATCTATTCAAAAATTAAATAAAATTGTTTTTATCTTTGTAATATAAGCCATACCCTTCAAAGATATAATAGTTTTATTTTAACAAGTCAGTATTTTAGAATGCTCGCCAGCCATGCAGGAGACCCGGGTTTGATTCCCAGCCC